>CACRXK020001969.1:8952-24822 GCA_902702795.2 Paramuricea clavata | reverse complement strand
GAATCATGTGGATTGGCACGGCAATCAAAGATTTCAAATGATAGAATGTAGAGTTAAGTAATTTACAGGGCTTTCAGAGGGAATTTATAGAATTTATATTGGTCCAAAAATAAGGGTTTAAGCCATGTTTTAACACGGAATTGGCAGACACCCCCCGAATTAAAAGGGGCTAGTTGGAGCCCCTGGATGTAGCTCTTATAGCAGATTTATTTTGTGTTTGTGGCGAAGAGGGTGTATATTACACCCGTTTTCAAAATTACGCGACCAAGGACGAAAATGCTAGAGTGAGGGTCCTGAAGGGGTAAAATGGGAACTGGGATTGATCTATTTTTAGACTGGGAAAATGGGATTTGGGTTGCTGGGACTGGGATTTGGCCACTGGGAATGGGAAACGAAGTCCTCAAAAATGGGAATGGGATTGAGGTAATGCCAGTCAATTCTCAATTTTTCTACGTTTTAAGTATTTTAAAATACAATTTTGATCCGTTTTTGGTGTCTTTGGTCATGATTTTTGTTGTTAACTATATTATTCACAGCACTACCTGCGAACAGGCATACACTGGCGCCCGCAATTCTGGGTTTTCTGATTATGCGTCTCTCAGAATGCTGCAAATGTCATTTCCGGGATTCAAATTTAAAAATTTTCCCTGCCTTCGGCACGAGCCCCCTCCCCAATATTTCATAAAGTGTCCGCCACTTGCACACACGCTGGCTTAAAAGGTCTTAAAACTGTTTATTCTACCGATAAATAAAGGGGTTTTTATTGACTGGGATTTCTAATAAAAATCCAACTGGGACTGGGATTTTGCCAAAATTTCAGGTGGGAAATGGGATTGGGAGCCCCCCTTCAGGACCCTCTAGAGTTGACATGTCAGTTATGTCATTCGGTCACGAACCGGTTTAAACTTTGAGTTTTCCCGTTCCTTGTCGATATGTATGCTTATTATGCTTTATATAAATAGGCTTACAATGATTTTCAAGATATTTTAGTGCGAATTATTGCAAAATTTAAGCACAAACAAAATCATATAATTATAAACGTCACCGTTATAGTCTAGCGCGCGTGTTTTATACTGACAGCTTAAAATTCCAGGATAAATTGTTAGTTTTCAAACTTTAAAAGTTATTCACGACATATATTTCTGTTGTGATGGTTTGTATTGTGGTTTAGTTTGTATATCTAAGTTATCTAACTAATTTTTGTTCAGTTTTGGTATTAAATACGCCTTTTGACAGTTTGTTTACGTTTGCTAATTTTAGCAGTTTTTGTGACATAAAACTGACATTTGAAGTATTTAAATAGTATATTTTTCAGGGAGGTCGAGTAATTTTGAAAACGAGTGTATATATAAATTTGCGAGAAATATGCGAAATGAATACTATAATCCAATAACGATTTTTAGAAACTTCCTCGTACGACAACAATACTGAGTTAAGAAATTTAAATTTATTGTAATTTATATGCACAACATTCACAACACCACCTTTGATGTTTTGATGGCCTGCGAGAGTTTCCCCGTTTAATAGACTTAATAACACAAATATTTGAAAGGTAAATTCGATTACAGTATTCATTTCATATTTCTCGCAAATTTGTAAACACCTTTATTTAATACGCCCTCTTCCCCACGAACACAAAATAAACGAATTAACTCTATTTTCGTCTAATTATGATTAACACTAAATGGTATATCTGCTATAAGAGCTATATCTATACAGGAATACAACTATATTTACATGTGAAACGGCCACATTTGATATACGCATGAGTTTCCTCGACAATAGTGGCACAAAGTCCCACATGACTGAGCGTGTTCCTAAGATTGAACGCTATTAAATATCTGTTTATTCAAAACACTAAATAAATAATAGTAATTTATACCAACCTAATAGGTCCAGGATATGATTATTCCTTGACCGACCTATTATCCGCAATTCCCGCCAAAACTCTCACGACTGAGTGCAATTCCCGCCTAAACTTTTACGACTGAGTCAGTACAGGACTGAGTCCGTGTACCGTCGCTTGCAGGATGAACGGTCGTTCATAAAAAAATATTGCCTATTCGCGTGAGAATCTTCGATGTTTGCCAAGAGCACTTGACAGGTTTTGATCTGATTTTAATCTGTTGAAGAACCAGATCCAAGCTTTGAAACCACCAAATGATCATAAATGATCATCAAAAACATTGAACTTTCTCGGTAAAAACATTGAACTTTGTTATGAGAATAGACAATACTTTAATGCGACCGTTCATCCTTAGTGCATTCAGGAAATGAGTCCGCCTTTTACAAATTGCAGCCCGCGATTTGTAAAACACGGACTCAGTCCGCGTTTTACAAATCTTAGTTCGCGATTTGTAAAACACGGACTCAGTCCGTGTTTTCCCGGTCCAGTCCAGTCCAGTCCGTGTTTTACAAATTGCAGCCCGCGATTTGTAAAACACGGACTCAGTCCGCGTTTTACAAATCTTAGTTCGCGATTTGTAAAACACGGACTCAGTCCGTGTTTTCCCGGTCCAGTCCAGTCCAGTCCGTGTTTTACAAATTCAGTCCGCGATTTGTAAAACACGGACTCAGTCCGCGTTTTCTCGGTCCAGTCCAGTCCAGTTCGGTCCAGTCCAGTCCAGTCCAGTCCGTCTTTTACAACATGCCGCTTTGTATGGTATGCTCATTTCCTGACGCTAACTCATACGCAAACGCAATAGCGAAAAGTCCGCAGTCTATACCACCGCTTTGTCGTTGAACAGAAGGAACTTTGATTTCAAGAGCGTCGAAGTTGATAGCAAAACCCGATTTGCCAATAGATAGAATAATTTCTACCAATAAAACCCAGAAGCTAAACCTTATATCAGTAGTTTCTTGGGGGACAGTATCCGCTAGGGGGACACAATCCGCTAGTGTCCGGGGGGACATATAATCCGCTGCGGATAGTGTCCGGGGAACATACTGTAATCTGCTAGCGGATAGTGTCCGGGGGGACACTTTCTGCGGGGGACAGTATCCGTTGCGACACCGGAATGGCTATACATACTTGTCTCGTGACTTATATATATATCTTGTGACGTATACTGTAGATGTCCGACCAAATTTAGTGGTGTTGGTTTTTGTCCGACCAAATTCAAGTTACAGTATGTCCGACCAAAATTAAAAGTGATCAGACAAATGTCCTGTCAAGTCAAATATTTATTTGCAGCCCTGGTTGTGATACCTACTGTAACCTGCAGGTTCAATTCCTACCAGGGGATCTATAGTATTGCATTTTTTACAGCTGCTCCTGGTAATAGACAATTCCCATTATAGACTAATTTTCAAACTAGGGAAGGAGATGCAAATAAATCACCACAGGTAGAAAGAGCATACTGAAATTAGTAAATTTGCAAAGTTTGGTTGCGAAATGTTGTAAAATGCGGAAATATATAGCCTTGCAAAGTTCGCAAATTTTGTATACTTTTGTATTGCGTGCGACCATTTTCGGCCAAAATGTGGTAGGAATGTGGTAGGAATTCCGCACGCAATACAAAAGTATACAAAATATGCGAATTTTGCAAGGCTATATTTTCCGCATGTTACAACATTTCGAAACCAAACTTTGCACACTTACTAATTTTAGTATGCTTTTTTTTAGCTGTTGTGATTTATTTGAGTCTACTTGCCTTGTTTTAAAATTAGTCTATAATGGGAATTGTCTATTAGGTCCAAAAATTGTACATAATCTTCTGCTTGAAATTTCCATCTACAAAACTCTTCAACTATTATATGCAGGCTTTTAGCCAGGGTCCTAGGCTAAGAGGGCATCCAATTTTGGTATAACGAAACATCTACAGTAAAGAGGGGGGGAGGGGGGTGTTCAAGAAAATGTTCCTCTGGAAAACCTTTAAAATTTACTAACGTTACTTCATGTCAGTATCTGTTCCAAGCTTGTTCGAAATTTTTCAAACACACTTGGCTTAGTGATTTTGTGCCGCTATGCTTCTTTACGGGTGCCTGGGTCATCCAGGGGCTTCCACTTCCAAAGCCAGCCCTCAGACAAACATACCACTCTCATGGCTTGCAGTTCCTGCAACCCAGCCATGAGCCCCCACACCAGGCCCAAGCACCTGTCACACTGACTGGGTCAGTGGGAAAAAAAAATAAATAAATAAATAAATAAAAAAAATAGTAAAAAAAAATAATAACAAATAAAAAAAAATACGAACTTCCGATAATAAGCACCCAAGCCTAGAAGGATTTCCGAACAATGCGTGCCTGTTGTTTGCGCATGCTCAAACCCTAACAGCTGCTGACCTACTATCGCGATGCGCATGCTGGTATGCCAGAAATCACTGACCATACAAACTAACACACTCACTGCGCTCTTTGTTGTTAACTTAGTTAAATTGCATTTAACTGCATTTAAAATAATAATAATAACATTTTCATTCAGCCAGGTACACCATCAAATTGATCAAAATGTCAACTGTATAATGATAACGCAGGGCTGCAAATAAATATTTGACTAGTTGACATTTGTCCGATCACTTTTAATTTTGGTCGGACAAAAACCAACACTACTAAATTTGGTCGGACATATATACATCACAAGATATTATATAAGTCACAAGACAAGTGTGTATAGCCATTCCGGCGCAACGTTATAAGTAAAATGCTAGAATGCCTTGTAAATTTTATTGCAAAATGCAAATTGAGTGAATTTGCAATCAGATTTTGTCACAGCAAAAAAATGTATGTGACAATTTTTTTTGTGATCTGACCAATGTCCGATCAAAATTACTTTTGGTCGGACATTCGCCAAATTTAATCGGACATTGTCCGATGTCCGACAGTAATTTGCAGCCCTGATAATGAGAATTGAAGCTATTTCGTTTCAGATATATTAATATACTCAGGGAAATAATTGAAAATAATTTCCCTTTTTCCCCAGAATTTGGGTGTCCAAAGGCATCCATTTTTCGTTCTAGGGCCGTCCCAGGACGCCCTTCTGGCTAAAAGCCTGATTATATGACATGGCATGTTACGATATTGTATGGTTATGGTATATGGTATGTTATATTGTATGGTATGTTGTGCAGTATGTTATGATGTGGTATGGTACCAGTATCATGGCATAATTACTTACCATTTCATGATCTTTTAAGGTATGTACTTCAGAGAATTTACCTGTGATGGTTAAAAGCAGTGTGAATTATTATTATTACAATTTCACTTCAATCTGACAAATGTCCAATCAACTGTGCAGTTGCTCGGATATTGGCTAATAATGATCGCGGGCAAGAGGAAGCATCCATGGTTTTGGTAACAAGTTTATCAAACTTCCTACACCTCTGGTAATACAACTTTTTGATGTACTGTAAGGCCACATTTTGGTCAAAACGCAATCTACACCATGGAGCCCACTATGTATTAATAACAGGATTCCACTGCGTAAGTGGCCACACACTTTCGAATGCTCATTATTTTATAAAAATCAAATTTTCACATGAGAAAACGACAAAGTTTTTATTTGTCATCATTTATACTTTAAATGGAAAATAATAAAGTAGGGCATCTTCAGGTGCATTTCTGCTTAAAGGGTTAACAGGATACATTGGTGATACATTAAGTGATATCATCTGGTGTTAAACAGACCAAAAAAATTATGCAACTAACAAGGGTGGGTAGTAGCGAAGTAGTTGTAGTTCGCTACTGTAGCGAACTACAATTTTCAAGTAGCCAGTAGTTTTTTACTACTTTTTTAAAACAGTAGCTGTAGTTATAGCGAACTACATTTTGTCTAAAAGTAGCCAAGTAGTTGACTACTTTTCAAACAGCAAATCGCTATTCGCTACTTTTTAAAATTGTTAGCAATTTGATAGAATAGCATGATATTGAGACACAGTTTGCTTAATTTAAAATCAATACTGAATAGTCAATTTGCACTCTTGAACACTGTAGTGCTTGCAGAAATGTTGCTTTGTGTTTACTGTTGCTACTCGTAAGTCGATTTGTTATAGGTTACATTTCAGCCTGAGTTAGTAGATGTTCCAAATACAGTAAAACCAAAAAATATAGCTTAGCGAAATAGTTCGCTACATTCTTTAAGCAGTAGCTGTAGTCAGTAGCTAACTACCTTTGTTCAAAAGTAGCAGTAGTTGTAGCTGACTACACATTTTTGAAGTAGCTGTAGTTATAGCAAACTACAAAAATTTTGTAGTCAACCCACCCTTGGCAACTAAGGCACATTGCTTAAAGGGATATGGCAACAAAAATTAAGTTTGTCTTATTTGAAAGAACTTTTAAAGTTATGTATGAAGACCCTTTACAACTTTCTCGTAACTTGCTTGGTTTTCGAAATATTTTGACCAAAAACAGTATGCAGTCTGCCATCTTGGTATTATATTTGACCTAATTAACTGAGTTTTTGATAACGTCAAAAGCACGGTAAACTTGTTAAAATTTCTTCATGTGGGATTAAATTTCTTCGAAAAGTTTCTTAAAATGTTGTGAGTTAATTGAGTACTAAAAAGACTGCAGAAAATCAAGTTTTATTAATGACATGTGGTTTGCAAGATAAAAATTTCGCCTTTTACCCTACTTGTGACGTATGCATATCGAATGCATATCCAAGATGGCGGAATGCACGCTGCTTTTGATCAAAATAAGTCGATTTATTTTGAAAACGAAGCAAGATACGGAATAATTGTAAAGGAAGTTACTTTATATATCATTTTAAATGTTATTTCAAATAAGACAAACTTTATATTGCCATATCCCTTTAAAGGAACAGAATGCATTGGCAGATAGTCTGATATTTAACCCATTGAGTGGCAGCAGCACTCTCCATATGACAATTAAGTAATATCATCTGTTGTTAAACAGATCAAAAGAATAATGCAGCTAAGGCACATTGGGATGCAATGCAACTTAATTAATGGGTTAAAAATTCCCAATTCATAATTTGTTTTAATTTGGGTCAAGCAGTTTGAACAATAGTAAAACGTAAGCAGTTGGCAAGTCGTAACACCTGTTTACACTTGCAAATTTTGCTACAATTTTAGGCCATGCCAAATTAGACTTTATTTCCCTATATGTCCACTGTCCAAGCCTCCACAAAGAGGCCATGTGACTTTCCCATTAGTGATATCTTAAAATATCAATTGCTTTGTAATAGATGTTTGGGATTGTACAAGAAAATATTTAAATTATGACTTCTTAGAACCATTATTGATATTAATTAAACTCTGATCTCTGCAGTGTGGATGGAAATATGGGATGGTGTTAAATGTTTCTGTTTTGTCTATTCCTTAATTCCTTGCAATGTTCTTAAAAGCAGATGATTATTATATAAATGTTTATTGTAATGAATACTGCAAGAATTTTTACATTGGCCTATCCTGAGTTCAAATAATGGCAAAATTATAGCATTTCTCGATAAATTCTGATAACATATGATAATGGACCACTCGTCCTCAGTGCATGCTTACATGAAGATAGTCTGGACTGGAAACTAAAATCTCATTTGGAATGGCCTCAGGTGCAATTTTTCTCTGTGAACAAATGGATGAGTTTAGAGTTTCTGCTAAATTCAGCAAAGAAGACTGACTATAGCCTTGTTTTGGTGCTTTTCATTTCAAAAGGCAATATAATTTTCACTTCCACAGATGTTTTCAATCTTAACCAGTTGTTGCATGTTGCCTTAAATAGCAATCTCTGCTGAAAAATTGCCTATTAGCCTGGTAATGCATAAAGTAATGTAAAATTGTGACAGCTAATTTTCAAATTACTCAATATCATATATGAAGTGATTATTTCCTATTTCCTCTTCTTGTTGCCAGTGGAAATTTTCCACTATTTCTAAAATTTTCCTGTGGTACTGTAGGTAGGGATACAGGATACTCAAAACACGGCCACCATATTTGCTGGGGATACAAATATGATATAAATATGGGGATACACAGAGCATGGGGATACACATATCACTGTGACACCGTACTGAATTGAATATTTGAATTCTACACATGCGAAGTATGGTGTATTAAATAGGTCAGTAATAGATACAATGTGCAATACAGAAATTTTCTAGTTTTTGAGAAGAATTATAATAATACTTGTAAAGGAAATAGATTAAGAATTATCATGAAAATATATACAGTAGTTTGAGAGATAGACGACGCTGTTTTTCGACGTCCCGTAACAATATATTGAAATACACGCAAAAATACTCACCAGGGGCCATGCTTTCATTCATGGACGTCCCTTCCATGACTCGGGGAATTTGGGTGCTACAAAATGTAAAGAATTGTTGTCATTTGTTGCTATGGCTTAACCGTGCTCTGCGCTTCTTAACCTTTAGCCTTTAAAATGTCAACATGTCACATTTGACAAAAATGCAACCTGTCAAGCAGCCAAGCTGCTGTCGTGCTCAAAAGCCTCAAATGCCAACAACGTCAAAAGAGTATGAATTAGCTGACATACGTTAAGTTGAAATCGATAGGAAGACTCAAATCGTCGTCCGTCATCGAGTTCGATATCGACTCCATCAGTAAAACGTTGAAAATAAAAGGGAAAGTAAAATAAAATTGCCGTAACCAACGGACGCTGTTTTATACTATGAGACCGCCATTTTTGGAAGTATCCACTGACCTGCATAGTGAATACGTACTGGATGTGGATGACACTAGAAGATATAGAAACCGTCACTTGCGTCTAAGCATGAACAGTCAAAGATAGATACATAGCTAGAGTATTCCGTTGAGTATGTCATTTAATTTAAAGTTCTAATAATGGCAATAGTACCAACCATACCTTATGGACGAGCAGGTTTTCCTTGACAAGTTTCCTTGACAAGTTTTATGCATTCTCGTGCGTACGTCAACAAATTTTCCTTGACAAATTTTCCTTGACAAATTTTCCTTGACAAGTTTTCCTTGACAGGTTTTGTTGCCCACGTCACGGACCACCGTGATTTATCTCACGTCAAGACCACCTTTTGTTTGCTAAAACCATACAAGTATTTCTTGTATAAAGTGTCAAGTCTTCCTTGGCGGCCGTTCAAACGAACACATTAATCTCCCTTGTCCAAAAGCTGACATGATTAGCTTTGGAACAAGGCTCCTTGGCAAGGAAAAATTAAAATTTTAGCTTTAATTAAAATATAGCAAAAATGACCCATACACATAGACAGATTTGGCTGACATTGTTCTGGGCCTTTTTTAACTATAACTGGGAGGCAAAAGCCCCCATATTACACAGTATATTTAACTGAAGATTCAGGCCTGTTTCAATCGTCGCGCTTCTCATGTGCCGATCGCATTAAAAACAATAGATAATCAGATGAAATGCCTCATTATCTATTGTGTCTAATGCATTCGGCACATGAGAAGCACGACGGTTTGAAACAGGCCTCAGTCTACAATATTATTTAACACTGTTTATCCAAGAATCTGTTTCAGAACACGGACGAAATGCAGATCTAGCTAGGGGTGGAAAAATACGAAAACTTTCTGGGGGAGAATGCCCCCAGACCCACCTACTATAATTCTGGGGGAGAATGCCCCAGACCCACCTACACATCAAACTTTCTGTCACCAAATAGGCAACAACCTGTTTATTTCTCCATATGGTCTTTTAAAAAAGTTCCTGACGTTGTTTAGGTCGTTGCCTGACCCAATTCACAACTGTAGCTAACTCACATGCCTAGTTAATACTATTGTTCTACTTTACAGAAGCATCGAATAGAACAAAAGTAATTATTTTTCACCCTGCTCGGTTTCCTTTGTTCTTATCGGGGAATATATATATTCAATATTCCCCTCTAATCAATTTCCGTTTAATAATCCCCTCTAATATTCACCTGTAATGTCTTTAAAGCACAAAAAAATGAGGAAAAAAACAACATAACAAAGGCAATATGGCATTAAGAATTACTTCTATATTTCTACTATTTCTATATTATAATTATTTCTACTCATAAAGGCGACCTCACAATGTGAAAAATAAGTACGTTATTTTGAGGCACCTCGGGGATATGTGTTAATTATTCACCTCGGCGCTGCGCGCCTCAAAATAACCTATACTTAAGGCCCTGTTACACGGTGCAATTTTTCATGCAACTTGTCTCGCAATGTTTATAAAAAGATTTTGATAATGCATTGCAAGAGGTGTTACACGCTGCAATGATTTTCATGCAACTCGCAACGATAGGGGACAAAGGCATGCGAAGAGACTAGGGAGGGGCGCTATTTGGCGCCAAATTTTAATTAAAGTAAAGCGTGTACTGGGGAGAGCCAATAGGAACTCTCCAAGCTATAAACATTGCGAGACAAGTTGCACGAAGCCATGTTACACGCTGCAACGCTTAAAATAATTAGTGCAATCGTTGCCAAAAGTAGAACCGACTTCTACTCTCTGCAATGCTTCATGCAACTTGTCTCGCAACAATTTTGACCATTGCAAGGCATGTTAAACGGTGCAATGACTCGTGCAACTTGTCTCGCAACGCCATTGCAAGACAAGTTGCATGAAAAATTGTACCGTGTAACAGGGCCTTAAGCATTATTAAAGTTATGTACAAAATACCCTTATTGCATTGAGAGCTATTCATGTAGAAAATTATAAACTTTAGTTTGTACTCTACTGTAGAACAATGATAATTTGGCATGTGAGAATGTGAATTATCTAAAGTTGTGAATTCACTGAATTGAGTATAAACTAACGTTAGCCAAAACTGTCCGTACATTTATGGAGGACATTTACACAAAAGAATCTCATCACTTGCCCTTTTGTGTCGACGATTGCGGATACAAAATAATTTTAACCCGGTTGTGACGTCATGGTCATATCCAACTGGCGTGGAATGCATACGTTTTTGTTTGAAATAAAGGGTAACATCTTTTACTATTGAATCACTCTTTCAAATGGGGGAAACTTAACTTTTATTGCTATATTTCCCTTTAAGTAGTTTCTACAACATCAGAGAGACAAGCAAATCTTGCAATAGGTATTTTGTTGTTGGCCAAGACACTTAATTTGAAGTACTTTGCATATCACTGGAGCAGAACGAAGGTCTTTGACTTTGTCTTCAAGCCCACTTATTTCCACGCTGTGTGGTCACACATTGTTCTGACTATTTTTGGCTAACCAAATTATCATCAAATTATCTCATAAGTAGATACCAAACTATTAAAAAGCATTCTTTATTCTGCATGAAAGATTTTAGAACATATGGAAGGTGTTAAGAATTTGCTTCATAGCTTTTTAAAACTAATGTCAAACGGCAAACGAGAACAAAAGTTGCTTGAGAGTTGATTCATTGGGAAAAGTGTTTAATGTTCCTCGGATCCTGAATTCGGAATTTTCAAATGCTCCTCAAAAGTGCGTGAAACAATGAAAGACAATGGGAAATTTGACCGTACATTATGCCAATTTAACACTGAACAACACTTCTCAATCTTGGGTTGACTTAATAGTACCTGCGCAAAAGCTCACATCAAATCTCATTTACGCGAGCGGTAGTTGGAACTGCGAGCGGTAGTTGAAACTGCGAGCGATAGTTGAAACTGCGAGCGGTAGTTGAAACTGCAATCAACTCTCGAAAATATCTTCTTCTTTTGGAATATTGAGTTAACCGCAAACAGGATATTTCTAGGTTACCACATTGAGTGCAAGCGCTCTCCACTTGACAAGTAAAATCGTCTGGTGGTAGAGGCAGAGTAAAATAATATAGTAGAGAGCAAAGCAACTTGATTAACTATAGACACATGGGCAGATAGTTTGATCAACCCATTGAGCCCCAGTGCTCTCCCCTTGAAGATTAAAGTCGTCTGGCGTTAGACAATAGACAGTGGGCGATTAGGGCGCATTGCAGCTTAATGCGTTAAAGATGGCCCTGGATTAAATGCAATCAAAATACAAGACCTTCCCACTTCGTGTGTTTAGCCGTTGTCATGTAGTGTAATCTGTTACTGTTATTAAAGTAGCCATCGACTGATTATGGGGGGAAACTCTGTGCCATAATTTAGTACTAGACGACATGCAGTGAATGACATCAGACTACGGAAATCGGAAGTGGAAAGTTTTGTAATTGTAAAGTGGGTTGGATTAAGATTGCAAAAAATTGGAATGGTTTGACAATAAGAAAATGCTGCATCTAAACTCTGGTTATTAACATAGAGACTGGTTATTTCTTGCATTTTAATTTGTCTTTTTACACTCCGATAAAAACTAAACACAAATTCGTAGGATCAATATCAAAAGTCAGTAACTGTGACTTATTAAGTTATTAAATTCTGAAGCGAATATACGAGTAACAAAATCGCAACGAAACTGATTTCAACGCATGCTAATTTAAAATGTTCAGGCGTAAGTCTTACAAAACACAAGAGAGTGTGTCAGTGACAGTGAACTTTTTGGCTAACACGCACTGAAAGCAGTTTTGTTGCGATTTTGAATAACAGAGCATGCATGGTGGCCAACATAGCTCATAGACACACGAAGTTCAAAACGTAGACAAAACGAGTCCCGAAGGCGAAGTCTTTGTTTGTTACCCTCAGCGAAACTCGCCAACAGCTTAAAATCCTAAAAACACGAGTATTGTAACTGACAAACTTGAGTATAATAATGGGCTCACATACAGTTGCTGAAAATTTTGAGTAAAATTACTGAAATTTTATGAGAAAATTTACTCCAATTTTTGAGTGATTCAATTGCTAAACAATAGAGTAAATTTCCTCATAAATTACTAATTTGCTCATAAGTAATTTTCCTCAATACTGTTTTGAGGGATTACAATATTGAGCCCATGATGATGAGAGTTGATAATAATTGGCTGTCACGAATTGTTACAGGAGACATTTCAAGTTCTAGATTAACAAAATATTATTTTATCATGTTGGGAAGCACTGATTAGGAAAAGTTAATCAAAGTCGTGTGATTACTCTCGTACTGGTTTGATCTGTGCTTCACTCAACTTTTTATGCAAAACTACTCAATTATCATTTCTCACGAAAGCCAAAATCCGCCATTTTCGGGGTACTGTCTGCCCTCGTAAATTCCGTGAAAGATTCTAGACAATTCAAACAACGTGGAAAACGATTTTTAAAACTTGCAACTGTAAATTTACCATTTATACAAACAACTATATTCTATAATACTAAAAAGTCGCATTTCGTGTTGCGGAGACTCTCAAACGTGGGAGACGCAGTACCCCTAAAATGAGTAGGTTTTTTGCGTGTATTATACGCTGGGCGAGACTCACAGTAACCTGGCCAATACGCACAGCAACAAGCCTTAACCGTCTGTGAAATTCTAACGAAGTTATACTTGGGGTACTGATTGAAAACTGGGCGAGACCTCACAGTTACTGGGCTAATATGCACAGCCACAAGCCTTAAAATTGGCTCTAAGAGTTGCTCTAACTTCTATGAAATTCTAACAAGTTATACTTGTTGTAACATTTAAAACTTGTCTACGACATAATATTGGGCTGTCGCGGCCATTTCGCGATCTCTGTAGACTGCGATCATTCGAACGAGCACAGTGACGCCATAACACATCGAAAACACAGCAATGGCCATCGCAATTGAGGAATCCAAAAACCACACTGTTCGAGAATATTTTAAAATCGACGAAGAAATAACCAATGTTAGTGCAAGTATCCCGCCACTGAACGCGTCAATAGCGTCCGTCATTAACGCCGCACTGCCCATTCGGCAAGCTACTCTGTACTTCGCCACGAACAAGACAAAATACGCCGCCCCACTGCTGCTTGCCACCGCTATAACGAAAACCATTTCTGTAGGTCGCTCGCCACCCTTGACCGATTGAAAAGCACGTGCAAATATACACGCTGCGCTAACAACCATACTGCAAGCAACAGCGATAGTCGCTAGTGTTTCCTTTCTCGCAATTTCGCTCACGCTCGAATTAATAGACCAGAAACGCCATATTATCAAAAACGAAGACAGCGATGTGAATATGGAATCGAATCCGAAACCAAAGGCGGCCGCACTTGCTGCTGTTTGCGAAGCAGCGAAGGCCAAGGAAGCGATCACCAATGTCACTGCTAACGTTACAGCGGCCAAAGTTACTGCCATACGAGACAGTCTCTGGGCAAAGAATTTGGGCAAGTTCTTGTGTTTTGGTAGGATTGTTTCATCGATGAATGACACACACGAGTTGCTACAAGAATCCGTTATCTCATCTTCGTTTGAAATATCCAAGACATCATCTTGCGGATGAACTAGGAAATATATCCAGTTCTGTCTGGTGTTCATAAACACATCGTTATTTTCTAACTCCATCGCTCAACATTCTCGCAACAACACAGTCATGCTTCGAATGAGCTCTGCACCACAACCGAAAATTCTTGCATAACTTTGCAACAAATCACCAGTCAAGCGGATAATAGTACACAATTGACACAAATAGAGGGCAATCAACCATGTCCATGTTTGATAACCTAAAATGTCTATGTTTGAATATTCATATTCTATTAGCATGTGACTGAGTGAGACTGACCTAGGTCATTCTATCGCAACGGGAGGCAATGAGCATGCTTCTTGTGCTCCAATTTCCATATTTTTTAATTAACTTGAAAAGTTTTATCTATCCTGTCATTCAGAAACTAGCTTGAAGCTTTGGTCTTTGGGTCAAATTTGGCAGGTTGACATTTGACAATGTTTCACAACAATCTTGGAACATGATTGAACTTCCTCCTTAAAAAAAATTCGCATACCCTTTACGATAGATTTCCCTGTAAAATCAATTAAATCACTTGTGTTAATAATAATGCGTTACGATCACCAACTCCAAACTTTGAGCATGCAGCTGCCATGTGTCATGGTATTAGATAATCATTTGAGCAATATAATAGAGATATACAATACAAAACAATTAAACAAAACAATACCGAATACAATACTGACAATAAGATTTGTTAGGTTCCCCTTTCAAAGATATAACAATTATAAAATATACTGTTATTTACATGAATATATATATAGTTAACTAAGCCTGCAACTACTAAGATAGCTTCTCAAACTTCGTTTAAAGGTGTTCATGCAAGACAAATAGCGGAGCTCAGATGGCAGTGAGTTCCATAATGCTGCATCATAGCTAAAAAAAATTCTGGGCCAGTGCAATTCAAGTGATGTGCGACACTTAATAGCAAGATTAAGATTACACTCTAAAAACACTCTGGTTAAATTTGGGTTAATTCAACCAGGATGGGGTTAAAAATACACCTACACAATCCTGGTTAAAAAAATTAAACCATTTTCCTGGTTAAAAGTCCAAAGAAGTATGGCCAGATTTTTGTTGAATCAATAATTTTTAACCACGTGAACAACGAGATGCCTGCGGAGGAGGCTATGATTGTTCATGGCTAAGAGCCGTGTTGATATAACTCCATGTCAACACGGGAAGTTTTCCGCCGCTTGTTAACACGGAAATTTTTCTTATTCTTCGGGCTTTTGATATTTCTATATTTATAAAACAAATATAAAACATTTTCCGTGTTGATATCAACACTCGTGGAAGTTGGAAAAACTCGAAATTCTGTGAAAACACTCCGCCCTTCGGGCGTCGTGTTTCCACACAATTTCTCGTTTTCCCAATTTCCACTCCTTTGTATATCAACCCAGAAAATGTTTTATAATTAACAAATATAAAACATTTTCCGTGTTGATATACTGTTATATCAACACGAGTGGAAATTGGGAAAACGAGAAATTGTGTGGAAACAAGACGTCCGAAGGGCGGAGTGTTTTCACACAATTTCGAGTTTTCCCAATTTCCACAAGTGTTGATATTTCTGTATATCAATAAGGAAAAAAGTTTTATATTTGTTTTATAATATAGCACAAAGAAATATAAAGAAAGAAATTTTCCCTACAT
>CACRXK020001968.1:0-47566 GCA_902702795.2 Paramuricea clavata | reverse complement strand
GAGAGAGAGAGAGAGAGACTCTTTCTTTTAGTGAAATATTATGATAGAATTAAAATAGGGTTGCCTCTGAATAAAATAGCATAAAAATAGGGATGATAGTAATAAAATAGTTTTAAAATAGCAATATAATATAGTTATTTTCGCAAGGGATATACTCCCATTTCTCATCGTGTTTACTGGTTTTGTTTACACGAGAATATATCTTGTGGTAAGAAGTTTACGTCGTTCCGAAGCGAGGCCAACTCCCTATCCAAACGACGAAAATCGAACTAGAAAGAAACTATTTCTTCGCGAGATCGAATATGTAAAATCTTGCTTCCTTTTTGTAGTTTGTTTTCTGCTTTGACGTTGCTAACTTGCAGAGTTCGAATAATCGTTTGTACCAATGATGGAAGAAACAGGAAATCTTCTAATCTGCCTTTTAAGTCCAGTCAGTTCTATTTTGGTGAATGGCAGCAAGCTTTCAACATTTTAATGGCTTCTTTTCTAAATAGACTTTTTGACCAGAAGAATATTATGGATAGACTTTTTGACCAGAAGAATATTATTGGATCTCTTGGTAATCCGTTGATTATCTACCACCTAGTTACTCCGTACGCGTTCGTGGCCATTCAACATTGCGCTGTTAGCATCGGAGCTTTAAAAATAGGTTTCCTTCTTACATCTGTGTCCATATTTACATCGTGTGCATGCCATATAATTTGAGAGATATATCGGCGCATTACATCCATATAAGTATGGGACCTTACTGACGAAAGCGAGGATAAAAATCTACTTGCTACTTGGCGTTGTAGTATCAATAACAGTGGTAGTCTTGTCATTTTTTTATGTTAGAGTTATCCCAACTTTCATAATGTTTATACTCCCATTTCTCATCATTTTCAATGGTTTTGTTTACACGAGAATATATCTTGTGGTAAGAAGCTTACATCGTTCCGAAGCGAGGCCAGCTCCCTATCCAAACGACGAAAATTGAGCTAGAAAGAAACCATTTTTTCGCGCGAGCGAATATGTAAAATCTTGCTTCCTTGTTGTAGTTTGTTTTCTGCTTTCATTCATACCCCCTTTAATGCACCCAGTATTTAGGAAGTTGTTTGGTCAAGGGATGGCTTTCCACGTATTTTTTCCTTGATGTTAGTGATTGTCAGTTTATGTCCCTGCGTCAATTCCATAATATTCTTCTGGTCAAAAAGTCTATTTAGAAAAGAAGCCATTAAAATGTTGAAAGCTTGCTCCATTCACCAAAATAGAATTGACAGGACTTAAAAGGCAGATTATAAGATTTCCTGTTTCTTCCATCATTGGTACAAACGATTTTTCGAACTCTGCAAGTTAGCAACGTCAATGTGCAATGTTTTATAAAAAAAATTATTCCAAATGTATCTATAACTAAAGGAATTTTATACAAGTCGCGCAACGTATTGTAATAGCCAAATAATAGTTGTGTAGAATTTGTGAAAACACAATTTTGCTCTTGTATATATAGGTTGATCATAGAATCCAGGATCAAATATAGATAGACTTGCAGATTCCAGACACGAAGATTTGTAGGTTCGAACTGAAATACGATTGTAAAACAGAACTATACTTGAGGTCGTCTTCACCACAACATTTCCAATATTTGTCAATTTTTTAGAAAAATGAAATAATGCTGTCTTTGTAACATTCTTTATAAAATCTGTGTATAACTGTATAAGCACAACAATATGTACCCAAAACCGAAAAATCCAACTTATTCTACATTTATTAGTGTAATACCAAGATTTTAGCAAATAAAATATGTAATTGCTTTATTCTATTGTTTTCATTTTTCAATTATAATGTTCTATGTAAGTTATTCTAATTTATGGAAAAGTTTTAAAATCGGTTTTCTCAAATTAACGTTTGGCGAAATACTGAAAAATAATTCATCTGACGTTGATATACCGAATCGATTCGTCAGCACTTTTCAGAGTCTGAACGTATTTGACTATCATATTGGACTCAAATATGATGACAAAAGCATTAATTTGGAAAAAGTGTTTTCAGTGTGGAAGAACACCTGAACTAAGTTTTGCTATAAATTTATCATAAACTAACCATGTTCCGACCATTTTGTTTTTGTCAATGTACTAATTGCACTGACCTGAAAGTTCAAGTGTCTTAAATCCCTATTTTTTTACTCACGGATGTTGCGAAGCAACATCTGTGAGTCTTTGTGGTTACTACGTGAGAAACATGCAGTATATATATAAACTTTAATGCTTTAGTATAAGAAAACTATAACGAAACGTCCACTTTCCTTTTCCATGCCTCGTGTTCTGTCCTTTCTCATTCCCCGTGAGTCCTCTTCCTGGAATCGCGCTGTACAGTTCACTTCCGGTTACTACATAGTTCCGCTCAAAGCACAACATCTCCCTTTTACTAATCAGAATATGAAATATACTTATACAAACGATCATGCATTTAAATTATGTCCAAAATGCCATTCTAAAATCTGACCAAAATTCAATAGTTCTTGTTTAAATGTCAACATAAACATAAACAGTAGTTCCGATATTTTAATAGTTCAGTTTCTTCGCGCAAGAACCGAGGAAGAATCTTCGTACTCTTGCAGGATACCTTCGTGGAACATCTTGTGGCTGTTCGTCATTATCTTCATCGTCCGTTACATCGCTAGCGCTGTCGTCGCATTCCCGCGGTTCATCAGCACTTTCGTCTTTTCGAGTAGAATCTCTTGAAATGCGATACGTTTCTGGTGGTAGTAGGCCTAAGATCGTGTTTCGTTGCGGTTATCTTTGTGCCATTAACTTTCGTTACAATCAAAGGTGTTGGATCAAAAACATTACTAAACTTGTTTTTGCGTTCTTGTTTCACCAAAACTTTCATTCTTGCTTCGATGTTTGCTTTCCGAGCTCGCCGTCTTTTATCTGTATACTGCTGCGCTTTCGACTGTTTCTCTGACGTATTTATCTTAGACTGTTCGTGTAAAATCTTTTAATCGATATCTCCCTCTTTTACAAAAGTTGGCATGTTCGCACGAACTTCGCGATTGAACAACAGTTGACTTGCTGCTACCCGGGTGGTACAGTGTGGTGTGTTCTCCAAAGCCACACTGTTGATTAAAACTTAACTAGAAATATATGCACGAATTAACTCTTCTCCTTTCCAAGCAAAGAACTGTATGTCCCAAACATTTATACGCCTAAAATTTATCAAATGCACAGCAGCTATATATTATTGTTCTAACACGTTAAATAAAGCTGTTTTGACAACAGCTAGCTGGCGCCAAACATAAGTCTATGAAACCAACAACATTTTAGTAAACCTAGCATTTTTACTCTACTGTACAAACAGGATCCGAGATCACGAAGTTTGCTGTTCTGTTAGGCATTTTGGTATATCATGCGGAATAGCGGAATAGCCTAAACTTCGATCCCCGATAGCGAACGGTGACAATGTTCGACAAAATGTCCATGTGATGCGCTTATTATGCAGAAATTTATATGCACATGCGCTTACAGTATGATAATCAATTGTGATCAAAACTGCCAGCACATCCGTTCATATGCATGTATATGATGTATATCATCATTTATATAATAACCTTAAGAATTCAAGCGCTTTCATCGGTCGAGAGTCATGATCTATTAGAGGACAGACGTACGGAATTACGTCATAAGTTTTTAAAATGTCGAAAATATTTGAAAATTCCACCGATCATGAATTTATACAAATTGAATGAATTCATGCAATTAAATCTATAAACGTCAATAAATACCTTCGATAAATGTGCAAAAATCACTCACAAAAGCTAGCAACTCGGTAAATCTCAATTTACTCATTCAACTGCGACTTCAAAATCCAATCCAGTCTTCGAAAACAAATACTATTTTGGTCATTTGACCCTGTCAATGTTACATTTTCCAGCTGGTTTCTTCACTTTGTGCAACATAGGCAATGTTTAAGTGCTTTTCAATTGCCATAGTCGCTCAAAGCAAAATAATTGCCTTTTTATCACACGTTTGTATTCCTTTAAAACAATTTTTTTTCTCTGTTTTGGTAAAATTTTAGTTTTTCCTTATTTATTACCGTCTAGCGCATTCTAAGCTTAGCCAATCAGAATTCAGCACGTAATTTAAGCGAACCAAGAGCATTTCGTTATTTGTATAGATCATGTACGCGTGATATTTGCAAAATTTCGACTTCCAAATGTTTGGGGGAATAAAAATAAATTGTTTACCTGTTTAATTCGGCAATTTTTTCAATTTTATTATATAAAACAAATAGATTACATTTTCCCATTGTCTGTTCAGTTATAGATACACAGTATGACGTCATATGTGGTAAGAACAAAAAGTGACCACTCGCCTAGGCGGCTCGTGGACACCTTTTATGTTCTTACCACATATGACGTCATATTGTGTATCTATAACTGAACAGACAACGGGAAAATGTAATCTATTTGTTAAACAGACACATATTTATAACCTGACCCTCGCCTCTTTCCCCTCGATCTAACCCCTCCTAACCGGAGGCACCCACTGTAACCCATCTAACCCTTCACCCCGATGGATGGAACGAAAATCATAGATTCAAATGTGACTGTACGATGATGAACATCATAAAAATGAAGAGACCATGTTACAACCAGACAAAGTATACTGACAGTTCGGTGTTCTGGAGCATGCGCAAAAAAGCACACAACAAACGCGAAGACGTGCATTTTTAGTAAATACTAAGGCTTATGATTGCGAACTAACCGGCCAACAAGCTAGCAGAGTAACACACTGACACAGCGAGTATAAAGCGATGCCTTACTTCGTTTAGGCAACGCAAAATATCGAAAACGCGTTAATATCCGCTCACCGGCATTGCGGCACACGCACTAAAGCGCAAGGGGGATCCGTATTCTAGCTCCTACGGCGTATATAGCTATAGATGTAGTTTCAAACGACGTAATGCTCCAGGGAATGGGTATAGTGATGATGAAAAAGGAATGGAAACTGGCTCTATGCATTATTTACAGCAACGACGACAGTATACCCCAAAATAAAATGCAACCCACGTATATGCTCCTCCAAGATCTAGAGAAACAGAGTTTAATAAAACGAAGATACATATTTTGTTTTTGGTCTGGTACTGAATAGTGCAAGAATATTCGGAGCGGAACAACAAATCGAATTACGCAAGAAGGACGGTCCATCTTCCGAGTATATTATATCACATTCTACGAGCAAAACGCGATACCTGATCTTACTCATGCATGCATGAATCATTGTCTTACTACTAGAAAATACATGCATGCAGAAACCCTCGCATTGCTGACAAAACCATTGTATTTTACGAACATGAAGTATCTAAAGTAGTTGTCATGGTAACACGATAATTTTTAAAGAATATTCTTACAAATGAAAATCGCCTAAAAATATCACTTTTAATTACAAAATTATCAATTTCCCAACATATTTATGTTAGGTATGTAATTATACGTAATACAAGCTTCAATTTAAGGTAAAATTCAACCACAAACAATTCACAAAACGTTTTAAAGTGTTCTTTATAAAACTAAACTGCCTTTAACTATTAAATGGCTTTATCGATAAACTTTGAGTTTTGCAATAAAATGATTTCAAATTCTCGCTTGCAAATAACTTTGCTTTATTTTTATTTAAAAAATTCAATATAATAAAAAAGGGAATCAATATTAAAGATACACTGAAATTATATGCTGTCTTGTTTAGTTGTTTCATATACGCAAAGGCCGTCGGGTTTTAAAGCCATTATAAAATCAATATTTAAAACAAACTTACCTTTGTTAACGTCGGCTCCCTTCTTTTAGCTGATTCTTTCGCCCTTTCTTTCTTGAAATTTACAAAATCTTGCAGAAATACGAGCAAAAATGAAGAATATTTGCAAGAAATTTGTCAATCATCAACTCATCAAATCAAGAAATGTCAAATGTTTCCTATTTCGCTGTCGTCATGCAGCCGTTATAATGCAAACTTTAAATTGGACCAATCAGTGTCCGCTTTTAATGACAGTCCGCCATATTTTTGAGATCAGTGAGGATGACCACCCATTGTTGGTGACCGACGCCCGCGCTCATTGATGAACTTCAGACTTCCCTAATGCTTTCGTTTCTCCGGGTGTAAATAGCCGGGGGGAATTAGTACCCTCGCACGGCGCTTCGCGCCGCCGGCTGGGGGAAAAGGGGATTTCTCCGAGCCAAGGGCGCGAAGCGCCGTGGGACGAAAGTACTAATCCCCCCGGCTATTTACACCCGGGGAAACGGAAGCATTAGCGAAGTCTAACGTTCATGAATGATCGCGGGCGTAGCTTACCAACGATGTTTCGGTGGGTGGTCATCCTCACTGATCTCAAAAATATGGCGGACTGTCATAAATAGCGGACACTGATTGGTCCAATTTAAAGTTTGCATTGTAACGACTGCATGACGACAGCGAAATAGCAAACATTTCTTGATTTGATGATTGATAAATTTCTTGCAAATATATATTTCATTTTTGCTCACATTTTTGCAAGATTTTGTAAATTTCAAAAGCTTTCTCAGAAAAACAGGGCGAAAAAATCGGCTAAAAGAAAGGAGCCGATGTTAACGAAGATAAGTTTGTTTTAAATATTGATTTAATTTATAATTGCTTTAAAACCCGACGGCCTTTGCGTATATGAAACAATTAAACAAGACAGCATTTAATTTCAATTTTAATATTTGATTCTCTTTTTTATTATATTGAATTTTTTAAATAAAAAAGAAAGCAAAGTTATTTGCATGCGAGAATTTGAAATAATTTTATTGCAAACTCAAAGTTTATCGATAAAACCATTTAATTTAATAAACTTATAAAGGCAGTTTAGTTTTATAAAGAACACTTTAAAACGTTTTGCGAAGCGCTAGTTGTAGTTGAATTTTACCTTAATTAAATTGAAGCTTATATTACGTATAATAACATACTTAACATATAAATGTTGGGAAATTGATAATTTTGTAACTAAAAGTGATATTTTTAGGCAATTTTTCATTTGTAAGAATATTCTTAAAAAATTATCGTGTTATCATGACAACTACTTTAGATACTTCATGTTCGAAAAATGCAATGGTTTTGTCAGCAAGGGGATGGTTTCTGCATGCATGTATTTTCTAGTAATCTGGGATATACTAGCTAAACATTTTCCCCACATGCTGTTGTCAATCTATATAACTAACTTAATTAAATTATGCTTAATTAGTTTCGGCTTGTTTTTTGAAGCCCACTTCCAAAGACCTTTTATTGATCTATAACTGTAATAAATTAGCAATGCTAGAATATTTAATTAGATCAATCAAATTGAATATGTATACACTGTTTTGACCTCGACGAAAACACAATTTTTTCTTTGCTTATATTATATCGTTGTTCATGCATAATATATTTATGATTTTAACACTGAAGGCCAACATGGATGTTATACACAAGAAGGTACGGTATCATAAATTCTCATTGCGAAATTGATTTCATTCAGACTCTTGTTTTCTTTGTAAAACATGCTATACGTAAAATTAATTAGCGTTTCAAAACTGGTCGGATGAGAAGAGTTGGATTGGGCAGAGAATGATAATAATGTTTTTTTATTGCTTGCTCTCATTTTTTATGTTCCAAACTGAGTGTCCATTCATAATATGTATACTGACTCATTTTATGTAGTTTGATGCTATTTTACTTGCAAGATATATCTCGTAACCTATAGTGAGCTCTATATAATATATATATATATATATATATATATATATATATATATATATATATATATATATATATTAAAATATATATATTTATATATATATATATATATATTTCATAATTTCCAGTCTTAAATCCGGCTGACCGTGTAGCTTCAAACCTTGATATATATATATATATATATATATATATATATATATATATATATATATATATATATATATATATATATATATATATATATATAATTCAGTCAAGGATTGAATGTTTGCGTCGCTACTCTGAATTTCACGCTTTACGCGATAATTCCGCTCTACTTATTATGGTATTGAGCGCTCTTCTACCTTACGTCGACTATTTTTTTGAAAATAGTCTTCAGTATATATATATATATATATATATATATATATATATATATATATATATATATATATATATATATATATATATATATATTTATATATATATATAAATATATACATATATGATCGTGAAACCCTGCTGCCGTATTAGCCTATGTGGCGCCTGCTGTTTCTCTGTATAGCTTGTAGTAATTATGCATATATAGGACATAAAAACAAACAAAAGTTTAGCCATGAACATTATCCTTCTGAAGACCCTTGTAGTGTCATCTTCTCAAGGCAAAACAGGTAATATTGTGAGAAAATAGTTTAGAAACTTATTTTGTCTTGAAATAGATTCTTATTGGAGTGGATGTGTAGAGATAGCTATATATAGATATGCACAATAATTGTTTGAATTTATAAGCTGAACTTAGCTGCGACAAAAATAATTAAATTAATCCGCCTGCGTATGCATAAAATTATACCTGTAGACAAGAAGTTTTCTGAAAGCATTAATCAGTTGTATAGTATATCTTCACAAACCTGAGGAAAATCTCGATAAGATTTCAGTGCCCATTATAAGAAAAAAAATAGAGAAAATTGCACTTAACACGGGAGATATCCCCATGCATATTAGATTTATACAAGTGCGACAGACAAGTATAGGTACTGTAGATTGAGTCGATTGACAGCAACAGACTTTTTCTATCTTCAGTTCAATGTACTGACACATTATGTTTAACTATTTTTCATAAACTTTTCGTGAGAAAAACCATTTATGGGAACGTCCTAAAAATTCCAGTTGGGTGCATATTGCTTTTTTAGTTTCATAGTTGGTAAGTGATCATTTACATCTGATCATGGAAGCACACTGTCTTCGAGATCGACATAAATTAGAGCGATCTGAAACCGAGTGAATGAATGCTTTATTTAACCACAATAAAACGTATCAGGATTATATACATATATTACAAAATATTACAAAATTAGCTACATGTACAAATATTACAAAATCACATTTCAGATCAAAATATGGTACACACTATGAATTACAAAATGTACTAATAAATGTGCGATTAAAAGTTAAAAGTTCGAATAGCTGCTGCAGTCAATCTTAAATTTATACCTAAAGTGTTTTTATTCCTCTCGCAATTCGATTTGAAGACTGTTCCTTAGCACCGCTCCACAAATTATAGGCAAAGCTATTTTGTAGATAGTCGGTATGGCGCCTGACAAAAGCCATAGCTTGCCCTCAGTATCACTCAATAAGTATAGTTTGTTTTACTGCTATTACGGTTCACAAATTTGGCGGGCCACAATTAGTCGAGAGCTAACCCATTCAGGTGATTTTCAGACTATAACTTACATTTTTTTTTAAACTCGACCTCGGAGTCATGCCGCATCCGGCCAAGGAATCTCGGCATTAGTGGCATGTGTATAGTTTATTTTCTCATTTTTTGTGCTGCAAAGGCATTTCAGGTGAATATTAGAGGGGATTATTAAACGGAAGTTGATTAGAGGGAAACATTGAATATATTACCAGATAAGAACAAAGGAAACCAAGCAGGCTGAAAAATAAATTTAGATAGAAGATGGTAGCTGCATGTTACCTTGGCTGCGCGATTTTACGATTTTTTAAAGCTTATCAGCGAAGTTTTTGTTGCAATCATCCCAAACGACTCAACAGTAGCTAAGTCAAAATGAGGTTGGACAAAAGATCTCATACGCTTTATTAAATCTCAGATGTCTGAAGCAATCGTTTTCAATATTTTATGAATAATATGTACAATATCGTCCAAGAGATGTTTCATCAATATTTATGTCAAGAAACGTTGCATATAAGAAACCTGATTATACAGGAATTCCATCGATTGCTAGAAAAGGGGAGGAGTTAAACGTATCAATTCCTAGATCCAATTAACATGAATTCTGTCATTGATAGATATTTACAATAAAATTATTTGCAATACGCCATTCATTAACATTCGCAGAATCTTTATTAAGGTTATGATCGATATTGCGTGAACATTATTGGCTGCGAATGTTAAATGAGTATATCAGCTGCATACATGCGTGGCTTGGAATGCTAAAGCAGTAATAGGTAAGTCATTTATATAGATTAAAAATAACACAGAACCTCTAGAACGTTATAGAGGCCAATGAGAGGTTCTGTAATTGGAGTTAAAGTAAACTGCATTGGTACTACGGTCACTTAGACCTAAACCAACTGCCTGCAATATTTTCAATACGTTCGCGTTGAACCTCCAATAAATAACATAATTTCATGATCCACCGCGTATAGTAACCCCTTTTTAACCTTCACCTTAACGGTGAGCGACCTCTCAGAAATTATTGGGAGAAACATTTTGTATTAATTTTAACGTTTTTTTGTGTTGGACTTATAGCGTGTAGTACCCTATCATTTTAGTCAATTTTACTGGATTCTAATTTGTGAAAGGCTGTACAATTTTCTCCCAAAATGCAGCTGTTCAATTAATTTTTAATTGCACTGTTCCGCGCCAGCGATTTCCATTGTGAGTTCAGAAATCCAATCACAAAATGCAAATAAACCGCTACGTGCTTTTTTATGCAATGTTGGAGATTTTCGTGCAAAGAAAACTAAGATGAAAGCACACGTTTTAACAGTTTCAATTGCAAATTATTAATGTCAGAAACTTTATCACAAAGCGCGGAATCATGCCTTAAAACCGCTCGTGCTTCGTTACATTTTTGCTTTATTAACAAGACGCCTGCTCAGGCGTTCACACTGGCCTGAAAATAACGAGATACGTGCTATGGTGCAAAAGGCAGGAATACAAATCTTAAACCGCAAGCAAATTTTATGGACTTTTTAAAAAAATAAAAGACCTTTTCGGGAGACGTAATGGAGATCGATGCACGTGCAAATCATGCCGACCTACAGAATCGATTTCCGGTTTTTCCTAACAGCGCGTTGTTTTCATGTGCGTTCCATGGGCCGCGCTAAAAATATAAATATTCTGTAAATACCGAAATAAAAGATGAGAATCTCAAGACACAAGCTTGAAAATAACACTATAAATAATGTTTTCGATTCTGGTTCCAATAACATTATCACGAAAAAGATATGTCCAAAGGGGCCGAAGTTATGTTCGGCAAAATGTATGGCTAGTTTACATTGTTTGTTGTATTATGAAATATGATACCATACTTGTATTAAAATTCGCGTCGAACTAATGTTATTGTAAATGAGTAGACTTGCCACAAGTCGACCTCGAACGAAATGCGTTTCTTCGAGGTCGACTTGTGGCAAGTCTAGCAAATGAGAACCATACAAATGATACAATAATAGTTCTAGTTCTTGTTGGTATTTTGAACGCACGCTTTATCTTTAGTATAGCTACCACAAAGCTTTTCGCGCGGATTATATTTCGTGGAGTACTAAATATTATATTTTGTGGTTTTCGAGTCATTACACAAAGAAAAACACATTAATTCAACACGCAAGAAAGTCCAGAGTACGACACAACGTAAAATACATAGGAAACCGGCACAATTCTTTGAAAATTCAACGAAACTGTGTAAAATATAGTTTGATCACTCTGTGAAAAGCCGCCATTGCAGTTCGGAATTGTGCGCGTGCGTACAAGTGTATAGGCTAATAAACGAAAAATGTACCACAAGCATGGCATGAGTCGGCTATTACGTACATATATACGAGCTTATTAATATACTATCTAAATCATGGAACCGAGGGAATCGATGGCATTTTGGCTTAATCGTTGCACCCTGAGCCTGCGATGAGCTAACGCAAACTCGATTTCTCGACTACGAAAAAAACAGAAAAAGGGGAATTTAAGACACTTGGCCTTACAGGCCAGTGTAATAAATAATCATCATAATAATGCAGTCATCCGCAATTTTTATACTTATAGGCAGCCTGCTGAATAGTAGAAAAAACAATTATCAATTGACACCAAATTTATTTAAAAACTCTTTTGCTGAACGGATATGATTCATCGCTCTATTATACACACTAGCATGTCTTTGTTTCATGTGTATGCCTTACCTTTCAGTGAAGTGCTCAAGAGCATACATATATGTAATTTGACCCAAATAGACCTTTAGAGTTTTTGCTGGGTCGACAAACTGCGTCTACGGTACGCATGTTATTCTCGTCATATAGCTGCCTCCGGTGTACTGGGGAAACATTAAGTGTTGTTTTAAAGCATGTTGGATTAAAGTTGTCTCGATCACTTTGACTAGGCTACGTTTACACTTTATCGCGGATAGCTTGCGCAGCGATACAAAAATCATACCGGATAGGGTTTGTGTTTATTACGAAATGATATAATCGAATCAATTTCTGCATCGAAACGCCGATGCGGCCCTCCGCTCTTCCATGTGCATGATACGTGTTGTACCGAATTGGTTTTGCCACAGAATAAAGATGAGTAACAGAAGCGCCACTCAGCAGTGCAACGTGTACTCGTTTTTTTATGCAAAGATATGCAGTTTACTGGTCAGAAGACGGAGCAGGCAGCCAGTACAGCTTGTTTATTGGCCAGAAAATGTCATTGACTGGCTAGGAAAATGGCGACCAACATGCGTAATGCGACATGCGCGAGGACAGAAACTTCAAAGCTTCCGACGTAAGTGGCCCTTCTATATGGATCTTTATTCTATGGTTATGCCACGCTCTCATTCTTAAGCCTGTTTTCCACTTCAGTCGTATCGTACGTATCGTATAGCATTTTCTTTTGTGTCGAAGCCATTAGTTCCACACTATCGCTCAGGTAACATAAAATGTTTCTCTTAAAATGTTATGGTGGCTCCCTACAGTTGTAAAGAAACAGCGAAAAATAAGTTTACAATGACGCAAAATATTTGCCATTTGGATTTTTTGGAAGCAGAAACGCTTGCGTAATCTATATAATTCAAGCATATAATCGTTCGAGAGAAGCAAATTGTTATGGTAATAATGGCTTTAAGCGACAGCAGATAAAGATCAAATTTTGCACTAGAAATGAATTTATTAAAATTTCCTTCCATCAAAGATTCTGAAATTTTGTAGATGTAAAAGGAACATCTGGTGAGAAGATTATATCAAAAAACCAGGGGATTATAAATTCAGTTTTTGAGATATTACGCGAAATTTGTTCCACAAAAACTGTTAGCTACATAATTGAGCACATTGCAATAAACGACTAGTACTTTTAAAATACAAAATTTCAGAAATATTGACCGAAGGAAAAAAGTTATTGCATTAGAAACTTTGTGCGGTCAAATGAATTTTTTGCTGACGTGATAAAATTTCAACTGGACAAGATCACGTCATTTCGTTACCAGTCCCATGCTTAATTAAACAGCTGTAGGGAGCCGCCTTTAGCCCGGATGTAATAAGGATGAGCGTGCATGACATTTTACTCAAGTTAAAATATATTTGCAACACTCATCGAACTTCTATTTTATAAATCTAGTGTTTGAAATGTTTCTCATAACAAAACATGACTGCATGCCACCTCTCATCAACTCTCATCCATCACCGTTTGACGGGGCTTTTAATTTCGTATAATCGGATATTAGCCTCCGCTTACATGGGGCCGAGGCATGTCAAACAAGGACCTATTTGTAGACCAAAAATTTTGTCAGACCGGTCTGAAGTCGTTCCGCTCGCTGGAACAAACCATGGGCAGGGAGAAAAGATTTGTGATTTTCGTGATGCGTGGTGTGAACATACGGGAAATTTTGATTTTCATTCTGGTTAACTTCGTCCCCGTCTCATGTAAACGGGACCTAATTTGCGTCTCAAATGCAAGTTATCGCTTATCATTAGTTATGCATGTATTCTAGTATCTTGCAGGTGGAAAGAAAATCGTAGCATTATCTTTATTGTCGGTGTCATTAGTTCCGCTCTATTGGTCAGCCAAATGTCTTTTATTCGTACTACCATACAGTACATGCATCATACGAGTAATTCGAGTAGGCATTCGCATCATGCATATACGTGTAGCTCGAGTTACAATTACTTTCTAATGTGTTGAAACAGATGCCCCAACTACATATTATACAGTATAATTTTGAATAACGACCTCCTCTCCTCCAAGCTCCCTGTTCAATGTTTGGTCGCAATTAGCCAGTGTTGTAATGAATCACCATCAGGTCGAGTCCAGTCACACGCAGTCACTCAAAGGTCGAGTTACGTATGAGTCGAGACGTGTCATTTCACTATCTGGTCGAGTTGGCGAGTGGCTTCACTCAAGTCGAGTTAACGGCTACACGAATCGAATGGTGAACATCAAGGTGAACAAAAATGCATTAAAAATTTCCCTACAAGTGGATACATGCCTATCTGCATCGTTAATTACTTTTTATTTCTTTGGGCTCTTTCAGTACACATCCCAGCCTATTCAACTACAATATTGTTGATGAATTTATCCCTGACAAGTTGCATGTGGCTGAGTTGGTTCTAGTCATTTACGATAGAAATCAACAAGTCGAGTCCGATCGAGTCAAGTCAAGTCATTTGAGACTGTAATTGACTCGACTCGATTCCCAATATTTTGCGCCTCGAGTCGAGTCTGAGTCAAATGACTCGACTCGTTACAACACTGCAGTTAGAATCTTACTTTGGTGTGTCTAAACAGCATTGAATGGGAAGTGGAAGCGGAGGGAGATTTTGTAATAATTTGCCTATAATATCCACTGATGATCTAAAACCACAAGTGTCCCAACAACTTTGAAAATGATCGTAGGCATTTGTATTATTATATGAGTATTATCACATGTTACAAAGATATGCATGATGGGCTGGAAACTAAACAGAAGTCAATGTATTATGTTTTTGGCTGCGTTTATGTTAATTTCTGCACGGTGAATGTGAATGTGATTGAGCTCATTGTATTTTGGTATAATGAAGTAACCGTCCAATAGGTAATATATAGCTGAGATGAAACGTGTAATTACAATGAATGATATTTAATGAGTTGAGAAAAAGGATTTGTGCACGGTGCCGGTACAGTTCAACATCAAACAAAGGTTTTCTATATTGTAGCTTTGACGTTTGCCGGGCTTCCATGCAGACCATCATCAGGGACGCCGGAACGATGTGAAGGCAAGGGGGGCAGATTTTCGTGAAAGGGCACTTTTGAATTGATATATACCACGAGATGTTTGCAAAACATCGGGAGTTGAACTTCGCCTAATCATGTTTTCTATTTATTGGATGATAGGTGTGTGAGGGGGTTCTCCGCCAGGCGATTGTGCCATTCTTGAAGCTCGATGACTGCATTTCCTGCGTTTTCTGAAGCAAATTCGTAAAAGAATTGCACTAACATTTCTGACAATTCGCTATTTCACCAAGGCAATCCTTTAAATTGAAAGGGCACCTTGGCCCCCCTTGCCCCTCCTGGTAAAGGGCAAGGGGGGCTGCTGCCCCTCCTGCCCCCCAGTTCCGGTGTCCCTGACCATCATATCTGAACAGACATTATGGTATCTTATACGTATACTGGACGCGCGTGTCGTAGGTTATACGAGCTGTACTGTACATGATTGTATTTTAGATACCTTATTCATTAAAAACAGTTTACATGTTCACCACTGCATGGCTCACATCAATTCGATTAATTCATTGCTTTGCTTTCATATTTTGTACGTCAAAATATAGCCATATGCAGTGATGTGAGATGAGAATAAAACATGCATGCAATTTGGTTTATGAAGACATACTTTCAGTTTTCTCCCTAAGTATATGAAACACTATTAGTTAATGAAAGTGAAGGACAGAGAGTGCCAAAACACCATTAACGTGACTGAAAAATATGCATAACTTCTATTATTGTTACTTATTTCTTATCAGTGAAAATCAAGAAATCTGATTGGCCAAGGAGCCTTCAGAGCGGACCGGTTTTTGCATCTGGCCCGCTCTGAAACGCAACTGCCCGCTGTGAATGCAACGCCCGCTCTGGTTTTCGTGTCAAAAACTGAAACAATTTTAAACGAAAAAGTCTGCCCAAAAAGTTTGAAAAACGTAGTCTAACGACAGTCAGAATACGAATGTGAATTGCATTAAGCCCTAAAGACTGTTGACAAAATTTTGAGAGAATTAAATACGACTGAAAGTAGGAAAGTTATTTGCCATGCATAAAAAATTACACCGAGAAAGCTTTATTTTTTTAAATGTCCATGTATTCTTGCACTAGCTTATAAGCGAAAAAATTACAGTTTAAAATTGTAAACGAAATGTTTTTCCATTTAAAAGAAGGTTAGAAGGTTAACTGCAGCAGTGAAAACAAGTCACGAATATATTCTCTACGTACCCATTTGTATCATGCATTTTTCACTAATATATTAAATATACTGATGTAAACAAAGTCAAAGTCTGTATTTAAAAACACTTTTTTCAAGCATATTATCGTGAAACGACCAGAAAAATACAAAAATATAAAAATAACGTATCCTTTTCATTGTCCATTTAGTAGAAAAACGTTGATTAAATAAAACCAAATGTTGTTGTCAGAAGCGACTGAATTTGTCAAAGCCAAAACGCCAGGCTTAAACTTTTTATTCCAAAGCTTTTCTGCATGCTATCATATTCATGAAAAAGTATCTACATTTTTACTGAAACTGTATATACGTCTTTTTGTGTGTTTCTTGACAATTTTCTCGAGTTTTCGTATTCGTGTTTATGAGTTTATCTAACTTTCAACTTTTCAATTTGTCAGCTTCGTTTTAAAAATACGCAACTGCACTGATCTCAAATTAGTTCGCAAACAACACTGAAATTTTAATGAATTTCATTTTTACATCTGATAAAAAATGTTATTTATTTTTACATCTGATAAAGTTATTTACCGGCAGCGTCGGTCCGGTTGAGAAAAACTGTGCCCTAGGCCTCGGTCTGAAAACGTCCCTCGCCCTTCGGTTTTGGGCCGTTTTCAAGACCTCGGGTAACAGTTGTTCTCTTTAGTCCGGTAAATTACGTATATGTACGTTATAATGAAAGTACTTTATTTGTGTGAAAATGAGCAATAGGAAATTAATATGTAGTCCATTGAGATGCTGTATGCATGGTCTCCATAATGCCGGTGCGCAAATCTTTTGAAATTAGAAATGAGGAATTCTGCATGCATTGCGTGCATGTATTTCTACAGTATATAGTTATTATTTTCTACAGTATATAGTTATTATAATTATTTATCTCCATTTTATGCATGTATAAACATTTGGACATTCTTAAACCCACACCTATATACTGTACACGCTCGCACCAACTCATAGCAATCTATGCATTAGCTAGAATGTTTAATGCACTTGGAAGAGATTGAACAGCGCCATATTATTGTAACAGCTATCGTAGGAATCTGTACGTATAGCTACTCACGTTCAATAACTATTTTGCAAATAAAGCAACCGGCTGCACGCTTATTAGTGGGACGCCTTTCCTAAGATTAAATCGAAGGTCATCCATCAACGCCAATGAGCTATTCGGCAGATAATTGTTTTTTAATATATACTCTCTTTGATTACTTTGATGAAATAATCAATACACTTCATGATTGGCGTGATATCTTCAGTAAACATTCTGTGAGAAAAGATGATACGAAACCATAATGAGTATTTTAATGAAGGAAACTGAAATTTATTCATTGCAAAGTTTACGCATCAAAATATTAATTACGTAATTCTTCTTTTAATTTCGAGATTCACATGCAATAACTATTCGAAAATTTTTGGCCAACCAATAATGTGATCTTGACAATATTAAAGTAAGCCACTCATTTTTCTGCAAATGGGCAGTTGTCAGTTGCAATGCCGTCTGCTCGATCGTCGAAACCTTATACGCTTTCCTTGGCAAATAGGCTCTTTATAATTGTAGCTAACTAAAAATAGTTGAGTACAATATGTCATTGAAGAGCAGGGAGGGCTGTGGGATTTGTAAACAAACGAGTATGACAAAGCATAACATTTTTTTTCCCCTCAGATATTGTCAAGTTTTTAAGCTTAGCTGATAAAGGCTTATAAATAATTTATAATAAAATAAAGTTTGTTGTAGAATTTTACATGCATTGGTTATATATTTCGCCCTGCTCTTAAAAGGCAGCTTTTTAATCTCTGTTTTCACAAATTGTTTGGCAACGGATTCAATTCGATCTGGGGCGGGGTGGGAGAGGGGAGGGATTTGAATATTAGAGACCTATTACGATTTAGGACGGCAACGCGACGGCAACGGCTATACCAATACAATAAATAATTGAAAAAAAATGAATAATTACAATATATGAATAATTTATAGATTGTCCTTCGCTCTGTTTACAACGCCCAATCACATATTTTCACGTCTTGATACAACGGCTGCATTTCAAGCTGCAACAAGTGCAACTTCAAACTGGGTTCAGCAGAACTCTTCCCAACCATAAAACCCATGTTTTCAACTTCTAAGACTGTATTAAATTCATACGATTGATAGTATACAACGAATTATCTTTACTACCATTCATTTGAAGGAGTTTGTTTCGGCTGTCGTCGTCGCGTTGCCGTCGCAAAATCGTAAGGTCTCTATAGTCTCGGTTGGTCGACGCCTTAAATTACTTCCCCATTTTGAAATGGATTATTGCCCTTGAGTTTTGCACTTCCCTTTGGGATTAACTCCCGCTGTGTAGCGGACTACTGTACGTACATTTCTGTTGCACGATTAAAGCATGATTAAAGAAAAATATATAATGAGAGTAAAGATCGTGTATATGCAGTGATTGACAAAATCGCACCTGGCCATCGGCCAAGTTATTATTAATAGCAAATGCATCATTATGAGGAAATGTTTTTTTACAAGCCTAATATATTCCTAACAACTTTTTATCATTGGCTGCCTTAGTTTTTAAATATTCTATCTCTAAAAGTATATTTGATACGAGCTGACGAGCATTTTAATTTCACCGTTAATTATTAACCTCACTGTAATAAAACCCACATCATTGTCATCAGATCTGTTCAGTTTTGATTTATGCTTTCATTGATCACGACAGCTCGACTTCTAGTGCTCTAGGAACTGAAAAATCCATGTGAATATCTGGATAAGACTTCTTGGGTGAGTGTATGTTTTCAAACAATAAAACAAGAAGTTTTTAGCCTGCTAATTCAGTGCGGAGCGTGTGAGCTGCATTAATTTTGTTTTGTGCAATTTTGGGCAAGTTTTCATGTACATAATTAACAAGTATATATCATCGCGTGCTTTATCGACATGCAATTTGGATAAAACAAGCATTCAAGAGTTTTTCAAAAAACATCAAATAGCACTCACTCGTACATACAATGTTTAAATCCAAAATTGCACTCGAAATCATGCTAGCTTGAGTAGAAATGCCCGTAACAAGATCGAGTTTCTTTTTTCTATGATACACAAATATTTTCGTGATAAACGTTTTCTTTCTGACACAAGTATAACGTTCAGTCTAATTTTACCAGCTTAATTTCCACAGCGGCTAACTCCAAAATTATTTTTATTAAGGTCTTGCAATGGCTAGATGGATCGTAGCGAGATATATATTTGTCATCTTCATCATGCAGGAAGTTACGCCATCACAAGGTTTGCCATTGAGAAATGAGAATATATAAATTATTGAAATATAAATATAACGTCGGTGTATTTGATTATCAAATAAGACAAATTATAGTAGAGTATAGTGCAATTATATTTTATAAATGCAGCTGTACTTCTACTTTGCGTTATGTGTTAAGGTTGGTTGCCCAAGTTTCCATCTGCACCTACTTCGGCTCCAAGCACAACCGTGAAGCAATACGTCCAAGCAGGTATAACAACTGATAAGCAATAATAACAACTATAGATTTATAAGCTTTATTCATATGTGTCTGGCATGAAGGTTTTTACTATACAATTCTGTCATATTTTATTTATTTTACGGTCGCGGTGTTAAAAGAATGTAGCTGCTGCTTACTGAGACCATAGATATGTTATATACACTAGATAAGGCATCTCTTTTAGTAAAATTGAAGCCAAGAATATTCCAGCTGTTACCCCCATTTGAATAGATGGCGGCTATGTTGGAGTTTCCCACTCGCTAATAAACGCTTAAAAAACAACAATAACTTTCATCATTTGAATAGTTTGAAATTGTATTTGGAATAGGTTTGAATTAATGTTTAAGTTCCCTGAGTTTAAGAAATAGAAAAGATACGGGTCTTCTCATTTCATGGGTATATCCCGAGTCCGCAATCACGGCTTCAACTTTTGAATTGCAGAATAATTAGATCCACTATCTATAGTGTATATAAGATTATCTATGATAGAGACTAATGTGGAACTGGTACGTAATGGATTTGCGCAAATGCTATATCATTTCACGTTTGATAGAAGAGACCTCGGCAACAATAGGATATATTTAAAGAGAAATGGCAATATAATTTTTTATTTTCTCATTTGAAAGAAATTTTCAAACTATATATTAACTTCTTTTACCGAATTTTCATACCTTGCTTAGTTCTTGAAATATTTTCACTTGCATGAAGTAATGAGATGTCCGCCATCTTGGATACATTTTTTATCTAATTAACGGTAGTTTTGGTGACGTCACAACAGGGATTAACCATATAAAATTGTTCGTTGCTGACCAAATATTGATTGGTAGATGTTTTTAAGGTTTTGAGTGATCTTGATATTTCGAAAGGAAGACAGAGTATAGTTTTGAGTGCAAAATTATATTGCGTGACCCCTGTTGTGGCGTAACATGCATATCTACAATAAATGAAGATGGCGGACATTCATTCCTTTCGATCAAAATATTTGTAGAAGTAAGCAAGGTATAAACGGTAAAAGATTACTATATATAGTCTTAAAAATTCTTAAGCATAATTAAATTTGCTTTACACGGAAAAAACGTGAAAATAAAAAATATATTGCCATTTTCCTTTAAAAATAATAATACAAATATACAGGTTGAATTAGTCCTCCTCTCATGCTTTATTCACGCCTGACAAAAATGCATGCCAAATCGCCAACGTGCTTCAACTTCTTTAATTTTTGTACTGTTTCTACAAAATTTTCCATGAACATAGAACATATCGTTCTTAGAAAACGTAATATGTTCTTTGTTTTTGGAATTGTTACTTTTTAATGACGTCACAAACTTGGCGCCAAAAATTTAACAGTTAGCTATTGGTAATGTTATGCACTTATTCGATAGACGACATTGAAAGAGTCTTAATTAAAACTGAAGTTTGTTTCTAAATATGACCATTTTTCGCGAAGATATAGCGATACAAATGGCGAAAAATCAGCCATTTTGTATCGCTATATCTTTGCGAAAAATCGTCCTATTTAGAAACAGACTTCAGTTTTAAGATTCTCTCAATGTCGTCTAGCGAATAAGTAGTCTATAACAATACCAAAAGCTAACTGTTAATTTTTTAGCTTCAAGTTTGTGACGTCATTTTCCCGCCAAAAATGTAGCAATTCGAAAAACAAAAAACATACGATTTTTTAGAATGAAATATTCTATGTTCATGGGAAATTTCGTAGAAACAGGATAAAAATTAAAGAAGTTGAAGCACGTTGGCGCTTTGGCATGCATTTTTGTCAGGCGTGTTAGCTAAACCTGCATGCATGATACCTGACTGAGAGATACATACAAACTTATATCATGCGACCCTAGCGATTGATACACCTGGTGGCCATGAAAGCGTAATTTAAAAATGAAAATTAAAGCCCAGCAAACGACTTTAAGGCAAGACATAACAAAAATATAAAATTTATTGGCTGACGTTTCGTTGTATTGCTAACGACATCTTCAGAGCAATTAAACTTATTTACAAGCGTGTATTATTTAAGAAATAGAAAACATTTTCCGTGTTTCTACAGAGTTATAGAAACATGCGTGGAAGTTTGGGAGAAACGAGAAATTGCGCCGTGGAAACACAAGCCCGAATTGCGAGTGTTTCCACGCAATTTCGAGTTTCTCTCAAACTTCCAGAAGTGTTTCTATAACTCCATATATAGGAACACGGAAAATTGTTTTCTATTTCCTTTATTAATTAAATAGCCTTTTAAAAACAATAAAAAAGATAAATTTATTGATTTTAATTACATTCATTCAAATATTAATTATTTCTTAATATACGTTCGTGTAAAGAATAATTAAAGCATAGCCAAGTAAACAAATATATATATCACTGTCACAACAACAGATAACACTTTTTAACATGCAGGCTTAAATTAACCTCTTAATACTTCATTAAATTCACTCAAACAACGTACATGCTTGCAAAGAACGCACTGTTTTAAATAGTTAGTAGCGTTAAAACACTGATTTAAAACGTCGCGAGGAAATATATTTTTAAAAGACAAAGTAAAATTAAAATATCTTACCTTGGTAAACAGTCAAACGGATACAACGTATGTTGTATTATACTTTGTACTCTGTGCTTTAGGTCTTTGCTTTCTAGGTTAGCAAGCGTTGCCTTTTTTGTGAGGGTTCTTCGGCGTTTTTCGACGTTTTCCAACTTTTTTTAATAGTAAATATTGTTTGTATTTTGTCTTTTAAACTCCCGCGCAATCCACGCAACCCGCGTAAAAATTCCCCGTGTTTCTATCACAGCGCCCGTGTTTTTAAAAAGCTATTTTATAAATATATATAGTATACAAATACTTTCAAAAAATATTAGTAAATTAAAGATATATAATGGTTACAGTAATTAGAGACGTAGCAAAGAATTAGAATAGGTCAAGAGGAGTTGACCTAATGTTGGCATTAAAAAAATATTAAGTTTAGTTGCTCTGAAGATGTCGTTAAAAATACAACGACACGTTTGCCAGTAAATTTTATATTTTTGTTATGTCTTGTCTGCAAGTCATTTGCTGGTCTTTAATTTTCATTTTTAAATCATGCCACCCTGTTAAAAATAGGGATTTTAGCGAAGAAAATGCTTGATTTACCAAGCTAGCTAGATGTTAATAAATACCCTCGATCGTTCGTCGGGAAATCTGACTTTGACTTTTGAACCGATTGGTGTCGATTAGTCGGCAACAACATTTTCTGCTTTTATAAAATGCCTTTCCTTTTTAGGAAAATATCCTAACTGGAACTTCACAGATGGTTTTGGGGGCTGGAGAAATGAAGAAAATCTTCTTTGGGAAGTAGTGATGTCCCAAATCAAAGACGCTGGTATATTAAATGGAAGACAAGGTACATAATACGCATATCGTTTTGCATCCTCTTCATAATTATCCTGGAAAAATATAATCCGCTAAATAAACATAATTAAGTTTGCTTCACACGGAAATAAAACTTATGTAGTACAAAACTTATTTAATGACAGTTCTATTGTGGCTATAAGTTGGTGGTGGTGGGGGGAATGATTGACTGTTCAATTTTTGACATGCATAATATTATATATATTTGATATTTCCCAATTCCACTCTCGGCTGCATATTATGATTCCACTGCAATTCATCCCTACACAGAACGTGTCATTTGGATAAAGTCGAGCCTCTCAATTGGCATTATATAATAAACAATTATTATTGGATGAGACTGAGCAGGATATCCAGAATTATTTAGACCGAGGTCAATGTTATCTACCGAAGCGGAAGGCTAAGGCAGATAACATTGACCGAGGTCTAAATAATTCTGGTATCCTGCGCTAGCCGATTTCAATAATTGTTTTATTATTCATTTTGTGACAGAAAGAAAACAAAACAAGCAACAATTGAAAAAAAATAAATATTCATTGAATTGATTAACTTTTCGTAAATATAAATATTGAAAACCTCTCTTGCCAGTTTAGTACTTTTTTTGGTGTTCTCTGAGTCCTTGTTTTCCACTATTTTTCAATTTCCTGCGTTGAAAACGTTGCAAACGAGCACTAGCCATTGTAAACAATTGAAAAAGCCGCTCAAATAAAAATTTCCCGCCAATTTGTATTTTCACATAAAATACCGCTGAAATATCTCGGGCGACGTCCAATAACCTCTGCAGATTACTGTTTCCGCTGGAAATAGCGCAGGCACCTACAAATGCCCAAAATTATTTGTAGGCTCTTAGCCAATGAAAAACCGAGAACACAGTGCAACGAATTAAACCGTAAACAGTTATTGCGTCAGGCTAAGCATCATTGGCGAGGCTAGCCACATAGAACAGGTCATCGGCTATGCCAATTTTAATGATTTAGAAATGTTTCTCATAAATAACCTATTTAGATGCATGATCATTAGCATAGCATGGCCTAACCTGCAATTCAGGCCCTACTGAATTTCAGGTTAAGCATGGCCAGTTGCCATAAAAAATTATGAAGACCGCGGTCAACGTTATCTACTGAGACGGATAATTTTGCACGAGGTTTAGATAATTCAATCTTGTTTTAAATAAAAGAACAAAAATAAGCAAAAGCAACATCGTGGAACAAAGGGTGGTTTTGTGAATTTTTGCGCAAAAGGCAGTCTGATTGTCCTTTATGATATTCCTATTGGAAGTTTAGTAGGTAAATGAGATTTCTAATATTTTCTGCTGTTACAATTAATGACATTTTAAATCGTTGTCACTGCATTCTTTTAGAACCAAACGTCGTTTTGTACGACAAATCATTAATTGTTTTGTCGAAAGAGTACTAGTTAATGAAAAGGCAATATATGTTACCACAAGTTTCTTTCGCAAGGAGGAATGTGTTGCCTCATCCCGCCTTCCATCATATAAGCACGTAAAGCACCCTTAATTAGACACCTGTTCATAAGGTAGAAATATTGCATTTTGAATACGAAAACACCTTGCACAAAGTCGAAGGTCAGCTAAATATTCTATGTCTTGTTTCTTGGCATGGACGGTTTTATACCTTCAATGCTTATAATTTCTTGCTCCTGTATGTGTAATTATAAATGGCAAAGTGGTAAAGTTAATTGTAAAGCTGCATAGCCATACTGCACGAAGTCATGCTATGCAAGTTTTTAATGATTTGCGTTATTCAAATAGATATAGGTTTATTGCCACTGAATACTGTACAATATCATTTATATAAACGATAATAATACTTGAATGAATCATTGGATATGTATCGAATTTAATAACAATTTCATACATAAAAATACTACAGGTAAGTCATTTTTGTCCCAATTATCATTTTAATGGCACATTCAGGGCTAAAGTATTCAAACGTCCAAATAACTATTTTTATCAACGTACCTTCAAAAATATAACTCTTTTCCTCCAAAATCAAATAATATTGTAAAATAATTATTGTGACAGCCTCGTACAATGGAAAAATATGCGATACGACCATGAAACAAAACATGTTATTATACATTAAATATGTATTCTCGTTTCTAATTGGTCACAAAGCACCGGCTAATTTTCAGTATTCGGCATTTATTACGGATTTTCCGCCGATGACGTCATCAGCGTCCAATAATTCTTTTTTTGGATCGAATTGGCATCCAAAAAAAAAATTATTGGACTCTCGTGCCCAAAGCCTTGCGCGGCCAAAAGCTTGAACCTATAAGCACGGGAAAAAAACACAAACAATGGCCGACAGCAGATTTGCTTCGCTGAATGAAAGTGAACTCTCCAAATTATTGGCAGATAAGGATAGTGAAAGCACGAAAAAAGCCGCAAAGGGGTAAATAGAAGTAGAAATATAATATTTAGCTGACCTTTGACTTTGTGCAAGGTATTTGATATTCAAATTGTACTTTTCCTACCTCATGAACAGGAATCGTCCTATACGTTTCTCATGTCTTTAATAATAATAAAACAATTATTGGATTCTGCTTTCGCATGATATCAAGAATTATTCAGACCTCGGTCTATGTTATCCGCCTCAGCTTCGCTTCGGCAGATAACATTGACCTCGGTCTGAATAATTCTTGATATCATGCTCAGCCTCATCCAATAATTGCTTAATATAAAACATGACCATGCATATTGCATATCAAAATTAAAGTGTCATAGCTCTCATGAAGCTACGGTGTAGCGAACACAGCTTTCAGAAGTGATCGGATTGTCATCGTAAACTTCCTTCGTATATAAATTTGTACACATGCAACGTCATTCTACTGTGATGTCAGAAAATGCGATCCGAAAGATAGAACGAACGACAAACAAATTGAGATTGCTTGGCTAAAATACATAGGTCGCGCAGTTATTGAAAAAGAGTTATTGAATTCGGTTTTGGAATCTTAAAAACAACACTTATAGGGCCTGTTTATATATGGAGGCAAGAAACCCGGCAAGGCGATTATTCGCCCAGGCGGGACAAACAAGCGCTCTGTTTATATGGAATTGATACTCGGCATTCGCTGCATGGATGATTGCACGCATGATTGCCGCATGACGCCGGAATGGCGCCAAAACACAAAAAGGATTTAAGTCGTGTGATACGTTCGAAAACATTACAAAATGTCGTCAAAATACAAGAATAAGTGCGGAGAAATTTAGGAAAACTTATATTTATCGCTTCGTATCACTTTTGAGCTGTTATATTTCAAATATTTCTATCTCGGGCGGACGAGTCAGTACCTAGCTGGACAAAGTGTTACATGAAAAAATATTCATATCCAGTCTTGGCGAGATCTCGCCTCTTTCTGCCGGGAACGCCAAGGCGAGTTACTCGGCTGCATCATGTAAACAGTCACCCGGGAGAAATATTATAGTTTCTATAATAGCCGGAATCTCGCCTTCGCCGAGTAACTCGCCTTGCCGGGTAACTCGCCTCCATATAAACAGGCCCTTAATTACCACAACCTTGAAAAATTAATAACACTTCATTACCTCGACCAAGATAATTCTGCAGTATATCACAATTCCATGTTTATTACCAAAACGGATAACACTCTAGCGTACTACTTTTTCCACTCGAACACAGCACAGAAATTGGTAAAATAAAGTATGTCCATTGGTTTACAATCCAATATCAACATCTCAATAAGAGGATAAAACAAAAAATGCATAAATATGTGAAAATTCGTAATGAGTTTTACTTTTCAAATTCTGTTGATGAGTTTTCTTGAAAATCATTTCACTTCTGTTTGTAATGACTTTTCCCACCGCCATACTATTATTTATTACTCTGGCGAACAGGACGCATCACGTCAAGAACTTTTGGTATGTTTTTTAGCCAAATCCAATCAAGATTGCTGCAGTAACGCATAAATAAAATAGTTTTTGGATGAGGATATTTTCATATCCGGAATTATATCTAGTAAAATCGAGGTAAATTATAAAACTAAACCAGCCCTTGGTAATTATTGACATTCTTAAAACTGAATTCAAAACAGCTTTATTATGCATTTTAATTTCTGATTGAATTTCTTCAGTCTGTCGTGCAGAACAACGTTTAGCTAGTTCTAAAAAAAGTGAAACCAGTTTAGAACATAGCAATATAAAAATAGCAACCTAAAATATTAGAAACCACATATTATAATATCTACTAATTAAAGTTCCAAGAAAAATAAAAACAATTCGAAGAATATAGTTTTTTTGGTTTTTTTTTTCATTCTTGTAAATAAAATAGGCGCTTACCATGAATGCATGTAAGAATAGCAGACCATTAGAATACCTGCATGTAAGTTACCGAATGTCGAGTAACGAGAATGTGTATAAAAATCAACCCATTTCAAAAAATTCTTTAAATTTTCACATAGGGGCCGGCGATGGTTTTGCTACTATCGAAAACACAATGTATTTCAAAGGAAAAGTGGCCAAGCTCTACAGCAACTTCATCACTGGGCCTGTGTGCATGAAGTTCTATTTTTATCTCTATGGCCATAAAACCGGAAAAATAAAGATCTTTACCAAACGAAAGAACTCAAAGTCAGAAAACATGGTGCTTAAAAAATATGGAAATCATGGTCATAAATGGAATTTTGCACAACTCTTCTTGGATATTCCTCCGTCGGATATTTACCAGGTAGGGTAAGCTTAAACGAGGAGCAGTATATATGCCCCGCGGAAGATAACATCACTTGCGGTAACATTTCGACAAATTCTCCGAGGAGAAGATCTATATAAATTATATATTATACCGAAAGTTAAAGAACCTGTCGGGAATTTTTGCTTGTTATCCGCGACAATAACTACAATGTTTAGATATAACAGTTTTTATGACTTTTACACGAAGAGTACAAAACAAAATTTCACTAAATATTGTGAGTTGTTGTCAAAGTGGCGACAAAGTGGCGACCCCGAGCAAGATTTTAACATCGAAAAGCAGCGAATATAGTACGTGAAATAATCGTGTTTAGCTAAAGGTGAAACCAGAGAAAAATCAATCGTTAAAGATGTCAACCGTGAAAGATTTGGTGAATAAAGTCGAAGGTAAGCTTGGAAGGCTGAAATTTACAAGTAATGAAACCCCAATTTTTTTTGGAAGAGAATAAACAAAAACAAATGGAGAGACATGCCAAAGTTTTAGAATCGTTAATCGAGGAAGTTCATGAATTAAAATGGAAGTTTAGAGAGAGAGAGAGAGAGAGAGAGAGAGAGAGAGAGAGAGAGAGAGAGAGAGAGAGAGAGAGAGAGAGAGAGAGAGAGAGAGAGAGAGAGAGAGAGGAGAGAGAGAGAGAGAGAGAGAGAGAGAGAGAGAGAGAGAATTGAGAAAGGGGATGACCCCACGGAAGTTAGAACATGGAGCCTCACGGCTCATCACAGCACTTAGAACAGACAGTATACTTGAGTTTGAAAATGTTATCAGCGAAGTGAAACAGCAGCGTGAGAACTGTGCGACATAGAAAGCTAAAAATAAGGAGATAGAAATTGAAGAGAAAAGCGTTGGAAGCGTTATGATGAAGAGATTGCACTAGAGGAGGCTAAATTGGAAATGAAACGAAAGTTTGAAAAGGGACTAGAGGAAGCTAAAACGAAGTCTGCAAGCCAATGTAATTCCGCCAAGCAGCCCAAGTTAGTTATGTCTAAATTCCAAGGAACCCACTTGGAATGGCAGAGATTCTGGGGGCAATTCGAAACAGAAATTGGCAAAGCAGATATCAGCCCTATTACCAAGCTGGGTCTCAAGGGCCCTAGAACAGGATTAGCAGTTCGTTTATATGGAATTCCAAGAGCAATTAACACAGAGTGGTGAGGGATGGCATGAAACTGGTTTGTTGTGGAAGCCTGGTCATGACCAATATGACGACATCATTCGTGGCCAACTGAATCAAGGTCTTGTGGAGATAGTCGCTAGCGACCCGGTAGGAAAAGAATTCAACCCGGTAGGAAAGTCCACCAAGGTGCGGATCGTGTATGATGCGTCTTCCAAGGAAAATGATAGCAGTCCATCATAAAATGACTGTTTGGAGACGGGACCACCTTTGCAAAATCTTTTATGGGACGTTCTCGTGAGGAATGGTCTGAAACCAGTGGCACTGAGTGGAGACCTTAAGCAAGCATTTGAAACAAAACTGTGAAACAAAACTGTTAGGTGAAACAAAACTGTTAGGACTCACCAAGAATAAACTAAAAGACACGATCGCCACAGTCTTTCCAAACAAAATGCCTGTAACAACCAAAAGAGAAATGCTGCGATTTCTGGCTTCCATCTACGATCCCTTTGGCATAGTGAAAGTGCCAGAGTGGCTGCCTTCTCCTGATCAATGGCCTGAGGACATAGTTGCACAACCCGGTAAAGAGTCTGAATCGGATGTGAAGCTAGTAAAGAATTTGTTCGCTGCAGCTGTGGAAGTACGGAAGTCAAAGACGAAGTGGAGGATCTCCTACAATTAAAAGCACACCTTTTGGAAATCCGTTCGCATTCTTGGTTGGATAAGCAGATTTGTAAATAACTGCAAAGCGAAGTTGGCCAAGACGAGAAAGCAAAGTGGTCCGCTGACAACAACTGAAACTGAAGTTCAAGAGGAGTTGCTCGTAAAAAAGTTCACCGAAAGACAGCTCGAAACGGAACAATTTAAGAACGAAAAGCTATGGCTTAACCTTCAAAGAAACGTGAACGGTCTTTTTGAATGTACGTAGAGGAAGAATCCAAGGCTTGTATCCAATATATCTATCAAAACAATAAAGTACCTGGCCGGCCCGTTGCTCAGTGAGAAAATGATGGAAGATGCCAGCGTTCAAACGTTACATGGGGGGAGTTGGGTTAACAATGGCTTTGATACGTCAGCGATACTGGATACCAAGACTTCCTCAGTCTACGAAGAAAGTGATGCGAGCTTCTACGGGTGCAAACGATTTCAGGTCACTGCCTATCGTAACCCACCAGTTGGAAATCTACCGCTCGACAGAACTGTTGGATCAACACCTTTTGAAGTCCTCGGTGTCGACTATGCAGGGCCCCCCATCTATAAGATCAATAAGACAAAAGATGGTAAAGCGTATATCTTGCTCATCGCTTGCAGTCTTACTCGTTCTATTCATTTAGAGTTACTTCCTGACCAAACTACCGAGAATGTTATCAAAAGTTTCAAGCGATTTATTGCACGCAGGGGACATCAGCGCAAGGTTTACTCGGACAATGCTAAAACTTTTGTGAAATGTATCAGTAATATAACTAGAAATACATGTATGCAGCAACCCCTCGCCTATATTTTCCAAACATTGACTTACATGAAGTACCGTATTAGCAATTGATCAACACTGAACGTAGGCTCGCGTTTACGTCAGTGTTGTCATGGCAACCCGACAATCTTAAATTCGGTAATTGAATAGGGTAATTTAGGAAACTAACAGCTTGACTGAAAAGGAAAGCTGCATGTACTTTTATTAATACGCAAGAAATTATTAATTAAAAGCAACACAAAGCAAACTTGCACTATATTTCACAATTCCAATATTAAATGAATTCTTCTAATTTCTTCAAACAAAAATTGCTTCAAAGCTCATTGTGTGAAACGTGATCTTCCAAATATATGCTTTTGAAAATCGAAATCTTGCTTATCCCACTCCTAGCGAACAGCCATATTTTTGAGATCAGTGACGAGGTCCACCCATGAACCATAGTCACGCGCCCGCAATCATTGATGAACTTTAGACTTGGCTAATGCTTTCCTTTCTCCGGGTGTTAATATCCGGTCGGAATTAGTACCCTCGCCCCGGGCTAACGGCCGGAACGGCGCTCCGCGCCGTTGGCTCGGGGATGAAAGATGAACGCTTTCAAGACTACCTGGCCCATCAACAAATCGTGTGGCAATTCAACTTGAGCAAAGCCCCATGGTGGGAAGCGGGGCAATTTGAGAGAATGGTAGGACTTGTTAAGAGAGCGCTGTACAAGACGATTGGCCGAGCAAATCTGAGATGCGACGAACTCGAAGAAGTTATCCTTGATGTGGAAATCACATTTTAAACAATCGACCGCTAAATTACCAAGAAGATGATGTTCAGTTACCGACTTTAACGCCAAATGTTATGATGTTCGGACAACCGAATAATCTGCCGGAAAAAGATGCTAGTGAGATTGAAGACCATCCATTTTTATATTTCAATTTATATACGTTTTTGACGTTTTAAAATATTTAATATGCATCGCTTATTCGCTTGGAATATTGAGGGTGACATATACCTCCTAATATTCACGTGAAAATCTTTAGCTAAAGCAAGAAGTCTTTAACAACAAAACTTCGCTAACGACATACTTTTTTCATATCCATCCTAAGCGCGTGGTTTCCACGCGTGACGCGTGAGATTATAATATGCCGTGGATAATATAGAACTGTCTGTACCAAACAGTATAGGTAGCGGCTAAAGTACTAACAAGCTTTCGTTGGTTGGGATGCAACTACTTGGAAAATATAAGGAGAATTACGACGTTGCGGGCGAGGGACCATCGTTCTTCCTGACGACGGGCCTTCCCGGAAACGCGAAATTCTCCTTCTATATATTTTTCAAATATAGTTGCATCACTACCAACGAAAGCTCGTAGATAATTTAGTGTCTCACGCTGCGTTGGCTTGGCATTCATTAATTAAAACCAGAGTAGCGAGCGAAAACATGACTGATATTATGCTTAATTTGAGTGAATACCAGATATTCTTTATTTATTCCAGGTAATCATCCACGGCGGAATCTACAGCCTTGGTGTGCAGGCTAATCTTGCTATAGATGACATATCATTTACAAACGAAACATGCGAGCTGATACCTCAAGGTTAATTACTAATATTATTATTTTATATAGTTTTATATATAGGTTAGATACTGAAATTAACTTCTAATATATAGTGTATAATTATATATAGACTTTTTCTACAGATTTTCTAATTTGTGGAACTGTGGAATTTTCAATCCTCGATTTCTACAATGTTAGTTATGTTATTAGTCTAGACATCCGATATACCACAATTGTTTCTAAAACGTTGCTCACCACTTACAATACTCCTTTTTGCTTCACACATGCATGCATTCGAGGGGCAATTCACTCCAAAAATCCCGTACACTTCGTCAAAAAATCCGGAAAAAATCCAGAAAAAATCCATGAAATCCTCAAAATCCGTTGAATCCATCAAAATCCAAAAAATCCTTCAAAAATCCACAGAAATCCTTCAAAAATCCACAGAAATTCTTCAAAATCCATAAAAAATCCGCAAATCCACAAAAATATATGAAGTACTTGGTGTAATTTACTCGTAAAGGTTCTTTGCCACGTTCAAAATGGCGGACAACGAAAGCTAAACGCTTACCGTGATCGCTGTCATTATATTTCGTAATTATTGGACCACTCTACATTTCCATTTATACGCTCGAGTACATGCTCCCCACTGATGGAATGTTTTGATGCGCAGAATATATGCGCAGAAAGGACTTTATAGCATCTTTAAGATTATTTGTTCAAAACGTTACCTAGCTCTATAACTCTATAATTTAAAAAAATCCAGAAAAAATCCGAACAAATCCAAAAAAATCCGGAAAATCCAACAGATTTTCAAAAATCCAGAAAAAAATCCGAACAAATCCTGAAAATCCGAACAAATCCGGAAAATCCAGCAAATTTTCTCTTCAAAAATCCACTAAAAATCCAGGAAAAATCCGCTAAATCCGCTTAAAAATCCGCGGATTTTTAAAAATCCGAAAATCCCGTACGCTTTTTTGGAGTGAAATGCCCCTCGCATGCATTTGCCAAAACTTCATATTTTCTTGAATTAAGAATTTTATATACAAGAAATGTTATCTAAACAAATTACACCTTATAATACTTTTTGTTTGTGGAAAACACCACATAAATTTATTACTTTCGATCCGTAAGCTCGAATCTTCATCAGTGCTAATAAGATAGCGCTTGTTAGCATTAATGAAGATCCGGGCTTACCGATTGGAAGCTTTGGGGTAATAAATTTACATGATGTTTCCACAAACAAAAAGTACTATATGTTTTATATCGCCATGCAATCCTAGCCTCCTCCGCAGGCCTCTCTATGGGTTCTAGCCTGCGAATGGGTTTGAAAAAAAATTTTCTGGGAGAGAGGCCTGCCATAAATCGAACAAAATGGACGTGTCAATGTACCTTAGTGGCCGTGTCAATGTACCCCACCCCCTAAGTAGGCGTTTGACCCTAATTATATATTCAGTTTGAAATCTTCAGGCGAGGAGCGAAGCTTGCGAGTATTAACTTTAAAAATGTTTTATAATGCATCGAAATATTCAAGTTATACTAAAATTAGTTGGTCAATTGAAAGGACTATACAGGGTGTCTCAAAAAAACCCAAAATCATTGAAATTGACGTATTGTTCGATATTCAATGCCCTAGCACTAAGTTAATCCCACGAGTGCATAAAAGATTGACATAACTGCTATAATGAATGGTAATACTCAGCGTAAACTTGTTATGTCAGGCATAAAGTACTAATCCCACGAATGCATATTACGCATATTACAATTTACGAAGCATTTTTAAATTCCCATGAGCAAACAAACGTTCACTTTACAAAGATATTTTAATTTTTTAAAACAAATTAATCACCCTGTCAAAATCCTTTGTGTTACGGCATTGAAATTCGAACAATACGTTATTCAATGATTTTGGGTTTTTTTGAGACACCCTGTATATCGCAATGTCTCTCGCGGTCTAAAAACGACGTGCAAATTTAATTGAATCGCTCGCTCGAAGCAGCCAAATGTTTACAATGTATCAATTGTTCAGCCGAGGAACTACAATTTGAGGAAATTATCTGGCATAATTTCGAACGCAAAATGAAGAATGGAACGATACGAAAGGTATAATTGTTTAATAAAGGGATTATGTTAAATTGTATTGTTTTCTGGAATATTATTTTGGCATGTTTATTTATATGAAGGGGTTGACATTTTGATTATATATTTATATTTTACTAATTTTAGTCAAATCATCAGACATTGGGCAACATGTTAAGTGAATTGATATATAATAAAAGGAAAAGATCTTTCTGTTGAAGCAACCATTTCAATAAGTGAGGAGAGATAACAACTTGGAAATATCAACTACAGAAATTTGATTACTACAAAAATCAAGATTTTGTTGGCATCTTATAAGTCTGGTTTACATATGCCTGCATTATCATTGTTTACAGCTTACATGCATACATTCTTTTGTGAATTATTTAGTTGAACTTTTAACAACAATAGCGCATCAACAAACAGCAGGTATATGTGAACCAGGCTTCACTTGGTTGAATAGTTAACTGGAACTCACCCCCTTAATATCATGTAAATATGCTAAACCCATTAAGTTGCATTGTGACACATGTAACAACCTCTTTCTATTATAGTATATGCCTAGTTGTGTTACACGTACTGGCCACATGACATCTATGATTTGATAAATAAAGAAATTGAAGATGTATCTGTATATATATTCTCTAATTATATGTATCTCCCTTGTTCATGTTTAAATAAAATTGCTCTTGACATATATTTGTTTTAAATATAATAAATCTAGATTGGCATGAATCATGTAAGAGCCTACAATGCCAGGGGCCCACAACAAGTTCTTGTTGTCTCATCCCTTGTCGGCATGCCCCTGCTTTTACTCTGTCTAACATCAGACAATTGTACTATTCCAGGGGAGAGTGCAGACAATGGGTTAATCTAAAGCTTCACAGCTTACAATTAATATATACCCATCATTGAAAGACTTTTTAGTGGTTGTAATGTAAAAATTAATAGCGAAACATGCAGGGATGCATTTAGTGCGGGAGGGGGGGGAGGAGGGTGCACACCCCCCTCCCTAGCCCTAGCCAGGGTGTGTGTGTGCTATTTTTCATGATAAAGCAAAAAATATTAGAGACAAAATGAGATATTGTACACAGTACACTTGTACCACATGGAGGTTGTTTTGCCAAATTGTCAAAATACTGCTGTTGCTGTATATTAATGTCGGGTGCACACATGACGACACAACTTGAGTCACTCGACACCAGAGCTGGCAGAGCACCCCCCTACCAGATCATGCTGGATCCATCCCTGATTAAACATGTCTGTCACTGGGAAGTTTCGTCAGTGACTGCTTGTATGGTTATAGGGAAATTTGCCTTGGAAAATGGATTTTACCCATGTAAATGTTTTGTCTGTGAACTTTGGCAAGCAAAATGGAATGTATACTATGTAATGTCTCCAATGGTTAATTAACAAATCCAAGGCAAATGTTATTAAGACAGGTCTTTATACCCTGTTGCACCACATGGAAAACTATTAGATTCTTATTAAATTCCAGTTGTCCTTTCCATTATGTCACACTGATTTAAGAAAGCTTTTGCTAATTTTCGCCACATCTGAGACCGTGAGACACTCAAGTTTGAAAACTTTGTCTTTGTCCATTGGGACAAAGGGATAAATTGCACAGTGTATTCCACAATAAGAAAGCTATTTGTTTGAGACTTTTATTAATGATTTCCTTCCATACAAGGATTACAAGCGTATTTATAAAACAAGGCAAGAGGTGTTTATCAGTTTATATATCTAATACGCAGGCACAGATGTCAACAGTTGAATTTACATTTATATATTGACAATTTTCGATCGTTCCTTTTCGTGTTATAATTTCGACTAAATCACTGCACGTTCAGCTTATTATGATATAAAATGTCGTCAACAATTTGAATAGAAATTTGTATATATCAACGATAAACTTTCAATTGAAACCTTGTCTTGATAAATGTCTTGACATGAATCGACGACAACGTGAATTCACGGCTCTGCAAAGTCACTCGTTGTCTCTAAACAATCCCAGTAAATCGCTGCGTAGGCTCTCGATAACGTTCTCAGCTCCTTAGTCAAAGTTCCCTTTGTATTTGCAATGTTGAAGACCAGGATTATTCGTTAATTTTACAGTTTTACTCGTCCTGTAAGCCATCGTGTTGAAAACAAAATTTTCTTCACTCCTTGCCGTAAGCCCTTCCTACTCCCCCTAAGTTTGCGTTTGTCGAAATTTGCATGCGCGAGCCGGTATGCGCAGTGCAAATTTTTGTGTCGATTTATGGCAGGCATCTCACCAAACTTTTTCCCACCACCCGATTCGTCGGGTGAGATGCCTGCGGAGGAGGCTAATGCAATCCTACCAAAAAAAATTACACCTTCAAACAAGGGCGAATAATGTTCTCGACCAATCAGAGCATTTGTTTACCTTTCGAAAAATTTGCCGCTGGCATTTGCGTTTAATCGCTTAGTTTTGAAATTATCCGCATTCAAAAAACGGCGTATGCAAGGTCACTCTCGAATAGGTCAAAAACGTGTTATGATTCTAAAGGAAGTGAAGCGAAGGCTTATATCCGGAAATATTTAAGAGTGGCTTGAGGCACGACTATAAATTGCCAGCAGTGACATATAGCACTAATGTAATGTCGCCGTTTCAATGAATGGCAATTTCTTTTCGAAATTTATGATTGCCTCGTTGGCCCAAGCTTTTGACTTGAGAGGATATTATTTGCAAGCACATATGTTTGGTACTTGGTAGGTTTAATACACTCGAGGTCGAAAGAGTGTCCACAGCCTCGAAAAATGCGACACAAAGAACTATCACGACTGCATTCGATCACTGATTTTTAGATCAGTCCACTCGATCTTATCACATTTGCTGTGTCAATGGAAATTGAAGGTAATAATATCAAACATATTATATACTTCATGCTTTATGATTCATATACATTTTATAGGCTGTCCGTATTCATATTTTTTCGAGCACCAGATTGTCAGTCAACAGAGGGTTACTTTATATTTGCTTTAGTACGCAGTTTTCCCGATGTGTTTTATATAATTGTAGAAAATAGAAAGACCACAGTGTATATTTTTAGGATCATGGAATCAACAACTATTTACTAAAGCATATAAAAATCGTGATAGTGATGCAGTGTAATTATACTGAACTTACATTGTTGGATTAGGAAGTCTTTCCACTGATGAAAAGCCCAATGTAAGAACTCTGTTGGTGACAACCATGCTTCCAAACAAATTTAGTAGTTTCCACTTTCTTGTCTCCTTGTTTTGCCCATGCACTCTTGACAGCAACACAGCCTGACAAGGATTATCTTGGAGAACTCCAAGTAAGATATCCTGGTAAGAAATTCAGCGACCTTGACCTTTCAAATTAGAGATTGACTTCTGGCTAGCACAGGTGGCACAGACATTGATTGGAATGATTGCATTTCTTGTTTACAATTAAGTGTCAATCATTCGCCTTTAGACTAACTTGCTCAGCATTGTCAGTGGCAGGGCCACCGAGAGAGGCACTTTGCCCCGGGGTCCCAGCTCAAAAGGGGCCCCAAAGCAACAAAGGCCCTTAAAATTTATGGATACAAGATTGCTTGACTAAGAATATAAATCCTAGCTGCATTAGGCCGGGATAGTATGTGCAATAAAGTGTAATATATTGTAAAACACCGCTTCTTCCATTTTACAATTATGACCTCATACGGGCCCCTGGGACAGTCTTGCCCTGGGCCGCGCGCAACCTCTCCGCGGCCCTGTTCTGTGGCATTAGGGGGTGATATTACACAACCCCAGGGGTGAACTCAGTCCTGTTAACTGGGTTGAATTTTTTGCAATTACATGGACGATTTCAACCCCGGCATTGAAATGTTGTACATGTCCTGGCGTTGATTTCCGGAAGTAAAAAAAGCAGGTCCATAGCCTCCATGTTGTGTTCTTGTAATAAATAGTCACTACCATGCATTCTTGAACAACTCATGAATATTTTCAGCCCTGATTTGATGATTGCATGACAAGATTTTGAACTCAAGGCCGAGTCCCTGCTAACTGAAGCAGGGTTGAAACCCCGGGGTTGAACTCAGCCCTGGCTTGACAATTTTGTCACGTAATTGTGCGTTTGATTGTGATAGAGTTTTGTATTACAGACAGGGCTGAAATTTCAACCTGGTCAACAGGGTTGAGTTCAACTCCGGGGTTGAAAATGCCCCATGTAATCGGCCCCTTAGTCGATGCCCACAAAACAGGTGGAAATTTTCAATAGGGTGCTTGTTGAAAGCTACCAATGCTTGATGTGGTGTGTGGTACATGGGATGGTTGTTCTCTTGCCAATATATGAAATGAGAGAGAACCACTAACATTAATTGCCTTGTTGTGATGACAATGACATAAGTCAATCTCTAAATATGTGAAAGGTCAAGGCTGCTGAATTTCTCACAAACAATTGGAGTTCTCCATGATAATCCTGGTCAGGCTGTGTTACTGTCAACAGGTGCATATGGGCAAAACAAGGAGACAAGAAAGTGGAAACTACTAATAAAATTTGTTAACGTTGGAAGCATGGTTGTCACCAACAGAGTTCTTACATTGGGCTTTTCATCAGTGGAAAGACTTCCTAATCCAACAATGTAAGTTCAGCATAATTACACTGCATCACTATCACAACTTTTATATGCTTTAGTAAATAGTTGTTGATTCCATGATCCTAAAAATATACACTGTGGTCTTTCTATTTTCTACAATTATATAAACAAAGTGGCTATATCTACGGGTCCATAAACAGACTTTGCCAGGCTATATTTACGGCACGGGAAAGTACAAAACATGGACCCCCGGTCCATGGACCCCTTGTCTGGCCCGGGTCCATGGACCCCCTCTATGGACTGGGTCCATGGACCCCTTCCATGGACCCCTTCCATGGACCGGGTCCATGGACCCGCAATTTCTCAATGGCCCCATCTATGAATGAATGTTAACAGGAATTTTTGAATACACCTGAATATAAATAACCATGTACAGGGAGAAAACAAATTTACTTGCAAGGTCAAAATGTTCTATTAATTTGTTCCAAATAACACTTATGCATCCAGCTAGCTAGTGCACAGCTCACAAAAATGTATTAATAAAAGCAAATCAGATCGCTGATTATGAACGGTGCCTTTAGACCACTTTCATAAGAGACGAATTGAAACACTTTTTTGTATATTGAACCAAGAGGGCTAATTAAGACAAACAATCAATGAAAGTGGTTTATTATTTCAACACTTTGCTGGCAGTGGTTTCTTTAATTTCATAGGCTGCATGTGATCATTGACCGGCTTTGCAAGTCAGTAACACTATTATTTTTTACATGGTGCATTGTTTGTCATAATATGTCGTTAACAAGCCTCGCTTTGGTATGAAGAAAACAGGGGAGTGCAGATGAGGTTTGCTGCTAAGAACAAAAGTTGCTTTAAAACCACTAAAATATTTTTAAAAATTGAAAACTCGAATCATGTTTAACAGTAATATTGAAATTTGAAAAAATGCGGCCCATGGAGGGGGTCCATGGACTCGGTCCATAGAGGGGGTCCATGGACCAGGTCCATAGAGGGGGTCCATGGACCAGGTCCATAGAGGGGGGTCCATGGACCCAATCCAGACAAGGGGTCCATGGACCGGGGGTCCATGTTTTGTTCTTTCCCTTTACGGCACTCTATGTACCGAACCGGTGTCCCAGGATTTTCGCCCCCCCTACATTTTCGCCCCCCGGGGGGCGAAATTCCTAGGAATATCGCCCTCCCAGGGGGTGGCGAAAATCCTAGGAATTTCGCCCCCCTTTAGGAAATTCGCCCCCCTTTGGAAACTTCACCTTTTCTTTAGGATTTTCGTCCTCCGTTCAAAATTTCGCCCCTCCTAACAGTTGCATGGGATAATTATTACATGGCTTTAATCATTTGAAATCAGTATCAATTCAAAATTGTTAAGACAGAGCTTGAAATAACAACCGATCACCGATAAATGATCGGAAAGGAATTGCTTATGATCGGCGGAAAAGCAGGGTTTCGGTTTCCAACCTGGAAAAAGCAGGAAAGTCACGACTGCCGATCACCATGATCGGAAAGTTTGGGAACGTTATTTCAAGCCCTCCATGTAAGAATACAAATTTACAATTACATGTATCGAAAGGGCTTAATACACAGTTACAGTAGATCAATAGGACTTATGACGCTTCACAGCACACCATGCATATTTTGCATTTTCAGTGTTAATCCTTAAATAAACTCATTGTTAAAAAGTAATCACCGTGGTGGTTATTGTAATTATTGGTATTGTTTTGCATCCATGTTTTGTCGTTATCGGAAAATATAAGTTGTCACTATTTTTACTTGCATTATTTCAATATAGTTTGTAAATCTCAGAAGCGAAGGGTAGAACTTGCCAATAGGCAATACTCCAATAATATACGGCGTTTCAAAAAAGATTTTAGTTTTGCAGAGTTACATTCTCAAATGTTTAAGGCACTAATAAAATCAATGTATCATGATATTATTTGAATAAAGCGCACCACATATATAAGTCAAGAATCAAGATTACATTATAATTACTGACACTGACATGGAAAGTTGACGATTCAACGGACAATAGTCAATACGCTTCCCAACACATTCCATAGATTTTTTATTAATCCTATAGTTTATTGTTAGCAAGTGATTACTGTGGCGGCTATTGTTAACACTGGTATTGATAAAATTTGCAAGCGATTGTTTTTATAATATGTTATGTAAATGTAAACTGCCAGAAGAATACGACAACAAGATTTTATGCGACCTCTGTCGGCAATGGTTCCACTTTAGATATGTAGAATATGACACTAGACTAAGTACCTCAATGAAATAAATAAATAAATTACACAAATCTTTTCAACTTGCAATCGTTTTGTTTTTAGATAAAAAAATTCAAAATCTATATGGGAGGGGGGGGGGCGAAATTCCTAAAGGGGGGCGAAATTCCTAAAGGGGGCCTGATTCCACGAGCGCTTTTCATCGGCGAAATGCGAAATATTTCGCGTGTTTCTTTTGAATTGCGACCACTCGAATAAATTATAATTTCTACTTGATTGAGCGCTCACAATTCAAAAGAAACAGGCGAAATATTTCGCATTTTGCTGACAAAAAGCGCTCGTGGAATCAGGAGTTAAAGCGTATTGTTTACAAAGGATTTTCATTTCTCGAAAATAGCTCAGAAGGTTAGGCAAATGGCTGCTGTGTTGTAGTCCGCGGGTTCGAATCCGAGTTTGTGACGGTTTTTTGTTCGCCTTAACAAAACATGTTTAACTTTTTTTTTCTGACTAGTTTTAATTTTTTTAGGGGTTAGGGTTAGAGGTTAGGGTTAGGGGAAGGATTGGGGTTAGGGTTATTTTTGTTTTAATTTGACTTTAACGATAAATACAGGCCGTATGGAGACTAAGAACGAGAGTGCCGTAAATATAGCCTGGCGAAGTCTGTTTACGGGCTCGTAGATATAGCCACTTCGTTATATAAAACACATAGGGAAAACTGCGTACTAAAGCAAATAAGTAACCCTCGGTTGACTGACAAACTGGTGCTCGAAAAAATATGAATCTTTTAATATACTGACAGCCTATAAAATGTATATGAATCATAAAGCATGAAATATATAATATGTTTGATATTATTACCTTCAATTTCCATTGACACAGCAAATGTGATAAGATCGAATGGACTGATCTAAAAATCAGTGATCGAATGCAGTCCTGCTAGTTCTTTGTGTCGCATTTTTCGAGGCTGTGGACGCTCTTTCCACCTCGAGTGTACTAAACCTACCAAGTACCAAACATCAGTGCTTGCCCATTTTGCAAATAATATCCTCTCAAAGTCAAAAGCTTGGGCCAACGAGGAAATCATAAATTTCGAAAAAAAATTGCCATTCATTGAAACGGCGATTCTTCTACTTTACATTAGTGCTATATGCCACTGCTGGCAAAATTATAGTCGTGTAGTGACCGGTTGCCAGAAAATTTAACTCCAAAATCGCAGTGAAAATGCCTTCTTTCTCAAATGCCTCAAGCCAACTTAAATATTTCCGGATATAAGCCTTCGCTTCATTTCCTTTAGAATCATAACACGTTTTTGACCTATTCGAGAGTGACCTTGCATACGCCGTTTTTTGAATGCGGATAATTTCAAAACTAAGCGATTAAACGCAAATCCCAGCGGCAAATTTTTCGAAAATTTTATATTTTATAGCATTTCATTGAAATAAGCTTAAAAAATTAAAAAACCAGGCGCCTCCAAGGCTTTATTTACGACCCTAATTTTCGTGTTGAAAACGCGTTAAACCAGAAGTAGTAAAAATGTACGCGTTCTGATTGGCTTAGCGCCAAAAGGTGAACAAATGCTCTGATTGGTCGAGAACATTATTCGCCCTTCACTGACATAAAAGGAAGACAGTGTGTAAGCAATCTTTTTTAAGTAACAAGCACAAAATCAAGAAAGCAAATTATAATAAAAAATTTAATAATCTAAATTTATTTGAATGTCTTAAATTCGATCTGCTTTTGATCAAACTGTGTTTTCGTGTATTTTTAAAATTTGAGTGAGGAAGCTATGCCCATGCATGAACGCGTTGTTCGGGCATAATTGATAGTAAAAGGGAACCTGCATGGTCAAATTTAGTCTTGATAAAAAGTAGGGGCAATTTTTTTGAGATCTGTTTGGAGGTCCACCGACAAATCGAAGCCATGCGCCCTGATTACTGATGAACTTTAAAACCGCTAGCTATCATTTTCACGGGTGTAAGTAGCCGTGCGGGATTAGTACCCTTCCCGGCGACGGTGCTTTGCCATTGGCTAGCTCGGGGATCCTATTTTTCTAAATATTGCATCCTACAATTATAGTAATACTGTAATCGTCGTCATGGGAAGAATCTTTTTTGAAACTGCTAACCGTGCATCTCAACTTATAGACAGAAGTTTCAATTGCTCTTTTGATACTGGGCCATGTGGTTGGAAATTAAAAGGTTCAGCAGGAGAAAAATACGACACAGGTAAGAGTAGTAATTAAGGTTACTTAATTCACATGATGAACGTGCGTTTTCGTCTATTGAACATGGCGCAACGAAATTTTGGTGTAACTTTACCAAATTTTTAATGGAGAAAGCTAAGAAAATGCTAATTTCGAAAATCTTCATTTGATGGGTGTTCTGTTTACAAACATGCCCAGTATTGGCTGACTAAAAAAAATTATAGGTATCCCATAAAAAAATCAAAATATGTTCATAGTTTACCGCAATGTTTGTCTACATATCTCGATTTAAATCTTCATAGGTACGGTAAAAAACGTGTGAGGAAAATTTCTCTTCTTCAATGGTTTATCTGATATGACGGTTTTTTGACAACTTCGAGAATTATCAGTGACAAATCCAAGAATGAGGTCATATCAGAAAAACCACTAAAGAAGAGATATTATCCGCAAACGTTTTTTTTTACCGTGCCTATGAAGATTCGAATTGCCATATATAGACAAACATTGAGGTAAACTATAAACATATATTTTGATTTTTTTATGAAAGTACCTATATATTTATTCAGTCATCCAATACTGAAATTGTTTAAACTGAACACCCATCAAATGAATATTTTTCAGGGCTTTCTTCACTGAGAATTTGGTAAAGTTACACCAAATGACAATGTAACCTTAAATTATTAGGCCTGCTTAACAATTCAAATCATATTTATTCCGTAGGGTAACCTCTTAAGTGATCTATCACTGGTATCAATGAGGGCCCTAGACCGGTATTAATGAGGGCCCATGCATCAGTAATTATAACTTACTAAATTTTTATGAGACAATATTGGTATTTTGGAACCAAAATACCAATATTTGTATATTGGTATTTTGTGCATGTATATTACGCGTGAAGCAATGACAATGTCTTATTTTTTTAAATGTCCAGAGCTGAAGCAGTACGTCGACAGTTTCAAACATAATCAAAAAGGAATTCTACGAAGCCCAAAGATCGTCGCAAGCAAAGCTTGTTTAACTTTTCAGTACATGTCCAACAGTTGGTGGTCTTTGGATCATTCTCGGATGTTTGTATATGTTAAAGACGCTGAAAGCAAGCAGTTGCTTCCTGTAAACGATAAATTGTTGTATTACGGACATTCAAAGTGGAATACAATCAAAATTGATTTAAATATTGTGAACGGTTTTACACAGGTGGGTTACGTCCTGTAGGCATCCAATGTATTTCATTAAGTAAATCAAGAGTTATTTTTCAAGAGATATTTTTCAAGCTCGCCGGTGTGGATATACACTCAGAGTAACATAACAAACATCATATTCACCTGAGTACACAATACCAACACAGAAAAAATCATATTACTAGATTACACTGGTATCGAAGGAACTAGATTCTGTTCCGAAAGATCACTTACTCGAACCGTCCTGACAGCGTAACTCAGTTGGCTGAGCATTGGGCTAGTGTTCCAAAGGTCGTAGGTTTGATTCCCACCGTGGTCGGGCATATTTTTCAAGCTTGCCCGGTGTGGATATACACTCAGAGTAACATCACAAACATCATATTCACCTGAGTACAGAACACCAGCACAGAAAAAATAAATCAAGAGTGTTGATACAGATTTTAATTTCATCTTGAAACCTAACCCAATTGTAAAACCTAATCCCTAATGTATTTTCATTATTTTAGGTTGTAATAGATTTCACTCTCGTCAAATTTTATGTTTCTGTTGCCAATTTTGTTCTATACACAGAAATTGAAAGCTGTGGAAGCGTTGGTAAGCTCATTGGATATTGTCTTGTATTTTGGTTACTATCACCGTGGATATTTTATATAGTTATTTCACTCAATTGAACTAATGCTGAAGATTAAAACCAGGGCCGTAGCTATATGGGTGGGTGGGTGGGGAGGGGGATCACACCCTGAAAACGTCTTTTCGGCAAAATAACCATTTTATCGGCGAATCGTTTTCGTAATCAGTTAAAATATTTGAGTGGCTCGGATGAAAAAGAAATAGTTATAGCTAAAATTTAGCTAAATTTACTAAAATTACGGAGAAAGTTAACAAATTATGATTTATCCGGAAACTTTTTTGTATGTTCGGAAAAATAACAACATGTCGGAGAAAATTTTTGTAAAAGAATTTTGTGACCTCCCTCCCCCCCCCCCACCCCTCCGCTGGCCATAAATTCCGAAGAAAAAATATTAAGCTGAAGTGTTGTCGGCAAAACGATACTACACCCCCCCCCTCCCCTTTCTTTATCCTCTTTCCTACGGCGCACCCTGATTAACAGCTACAAAATACTTCAACATTGGCATGTATTGATAGTATTGTTTCCATAATGTTGACTGCTCATCTCAAATTACACCAAGAAAACTGGTATCATTAACAAAATCTATTTCATAATTGTTTAGGATGATTTCAGGAATAATATAATACATAAAAATATTACTCCACTGTGATTGGTTGATTTCTGTGCAGTTAATCCCAAACAGCAGTGCAATTTTTTGTAATCACAGTGCAATTTTCTGTAATCACAGTGCATTTTTTGTAATCACTGTGCAAAAATCTGTAACAATTAAACTGATCTAATTGATGGAAAAACAATGTGATGATAATATCAACCAATCGGTTTAAAGCAGTTTAGTTTAAGGTGGCTCGCTACAGTTTATAGAAATGTTGAAAATGCGTAAACTAGATCACCTTTTTGAAGAGATGATGCTCTTTACAAATCGAAATTTGTATATTGTATATACAGCGACAATCAAACAGTCGAAAATTGGTCAGAAAAGTGACGTCACCACTGTTGCTATGGCAACAATGACGATTCAAGATGGCCGATATTTTGGCTTTGAACGCATTTTACTTTAAAAAAAGGTCGGTTACCCCCATTTTTTATATCAGAAAACATTTTCTTATAGAGCAATGCACTATCTGACCAATTTTAAAAAAATTCTGTAATGCAAAAAAAATTATTTCGAAAAACCATGTTTATAAAAATTGGTCAGATAGTGTATTGTACTATAAGAAAATGGTTTCTGAAATAAAAAATGGGGGTAACCGACCTTTTTTTAAAGTAAAATGCGTTCAAAGCCAAAATATCGGCCATCTTGAATCGTCATTGTTGCCATAGCAACAGTGGTGACGTCACTTTTCTGACCAATTTTCGACTGTTTGATTGTAGCTGTATATATAATATACAAATTTCGATTTGTAAAGAGCATCATCTCTCCAAAAAGGTGATATAGTTTACGCATTTTCAACATTTCTATAAACTGTAGCGAGCCACCTTAAAGAAGCAACGGTAAGTCATAACAGATTGCTTCAAAACAAAACAAACATGGTGCCACGCTACATAAAGTAAAAGTTGACTTCGGTTGCAAAATATGTCTTTTACTTTTTAAATGAAAAAAAGCCTTTACCTTAAACAAGACTAACAAAACTTACATAGTTGAGTGGAATTTTCAAGCTGTTAGCGTTGTACGTATAATGTGATGTAACAAAGCGAGGAAAACTTTGCCAGCGGACGGTTCGCTATAAACGTAAGTTAAAACTACAATTGTCTCGAACATTATTATGTAAATTATTAATAAGTAATAGCATGGTTTCTCGTGAAATTTATGGCGCGTTTTACTGTCAAAATTCAATAGTTTGAAATCGAATATAAACATTGTAAATCGATCAACACTTTTGGGAAACGAACGGACTAACTTATATTTCGACCATTCGAATCGATCAATACTTTCCGGAATTGAGCGGGTTTTAGTCAAATTGATTAAGCATTCATGGCATAGAGCGAATATTTGCAACTTTCACCCACGTTGAACCATACACATTCGTATCGATCAACACTTTCTCGAATCGATCAAAGCTTTCTCTAATCGATCAATGCTTTCTCGAATTGAATCGACCATCAACCAACACTCCATTAACGTGTTTCTACTTCACTCCCATGGCGGATGATTTTCCTTAAAATGTGAAATTCAGTGGAAAATAATGAAAATTATCTTCGCGCTTTATGCAAGACTGCGTTTCAGAGATTTCAGTTAATTAAAAGGTATGAATTATTTATTTTTATCGACAATTTATAAACGCAGTGTAATATATGCATGTTTTAGCATCATTGTCAGACGTTGTGGTACTTGTGGTCATTTAAGGTAACTTATAGTAGCCTAAATGTTGTTGTTTACTGCATGTATTAAAATGGTGTATATTAAGAATAATAAGATGACGCACTCTTCATGTATATTGCCCTACACGAAGTGTATACCTGAATTTTGTAGGGTTAATTAAGGTGGGGGGACTGAGTATTTACATTCAGAAATCTGACTCAGCCAAAAAAGCATTTACCCCACTTTATAACGTAAAATGTTTTGAAATTAG
>CACRXK020001967.1:19605-47577 GCA_902702795.2 Paramuricea clavata | reverse complement strand
CTTGTATTAACCACTGAGCTATAATATATCTGGAGGAAGTGCTCGGCATGAAAGAGTGTCGCCAAAAACATGGCGGATTTTCACGTCTGCTGACGCCAGAATGACGCCACTGGTCCCAAATCCTCGTGGTAATTACCACTGACCAACCGCGATCCTCGGCTTCAGACGACGATTTCACCCCCCTGGTTTTTGCACAAAAAGCTGAAACTCTGCTGAATGTTTATATAAAAAACATCAAGAAAAAATGCAGAGTTTTTGCATGGCTTCGTGATGCCACAATTCTTTAACATCAAGAAGCTCCCTATGTAGCGAATCCGGATTCTGGAATCCAACAAAAATTTGCACTTTAGAATCCGGAATCCATGACGTGGAATCCGGAATCCATTGACTCGGATCCGGAATCCATAATTTTAATCATGGAATACGGAATCCAGCTTTCATACTTTATAAAATATAATGGTTTTGTAGCGTGAAACATCAAACCTTAACGTACGTGATCTCATTAAATTCATGCAATACAAGTATCCCCGCCTTATAAAATTTACATAAAGTGTTAATGAGAACAAACAAACTAACTCTGAATTATGCACTTGAGCGCGAAGAAGGGCGCAAATTTGTTGACTACCTCGCCGAAATAGTTAAGTCTTTAGTCGAATTACTGGTACGTGTGAAACACTGATCGTTTTCTACAGTTTTTGCCAAGATATTGAGGCAAACTGAAACATATTTATAAAATATTATTCAAGGAAAAAGTTAGGAAATTGGAAAAAAGCACAAGAACCAAGGAGAGAGAAAAGTGATGAACAATGAAACATGTAGAATTCTAGAATTATTAAAAAGCCTGCAAAAGGAGTGTACTCAGTACCCAGGCGTTTCAAAAGTACTTGTTATGGATAAGGATCTCGAAGGATCAATGTCATTTCAGCAGTAGGACTGATACCAATCCAACAAGAAATGGCTAAATACGCAAATCTGTTTAGGCTTGTTAGAAAAGCAGAACAGTAGAAGTTACCAATTCAAGATTCGCTTCACAAGCCTGACAACATTAAGCGTAGAGCCTTTCTTTAAAGGTATGCGTTGCAGAATACGCATACAAGCGAGCAATCGGTGTGTTGAAGACAAGGGTGGGTAGTAGCGAAGTAGTTGTAGTTCGCTACTGTAGCGAACTACAATTTTCAAGTAGCCAGTAATTTTTTACTACTTTTTTAAAATAGTAGCTGTAGTTATAGCGAACTACATTTTGCCTAAAAGTAGCCAAGTAGTTGACTACTTTTCAAACAGCGAATCGCTATTCGCTACTTTTCAAAATTGTTAGCAACTTGATAGAATAGCATGATATTGAGACATGGTTTGCTTAAAATGAATACTCAATAGTCAATTTGCACTCCTGAACACTGTATTGCTTAGAAAAAAATGTTGTTTTGTGTTTATTGTTGCTACTCGTAAGTCGATTTGTTAAAAGTTACATTTCAGCCTGAGTTAGTAGATGCTCTAAATACAGTAAAACTAAAAAATATGGTGTAGCGAAATAGCGAAATAGTTCGCTACATTTTTTAAGCAGTAGCTGTAGTCGGTAGCGAACTACCTTTGTTCAAAAGTAGCGGTACTGTAGTTGGAGCTGACTACATATTTTTGAAGTAGCTGTAATTATAGCGAACTACAAAAATTTTGTAGTCAACCCACCCTTGGTTGAAGATAGCATTCTTTGGATTTGCCAGAGACACTTAAGACACTTCGCCGGCCCATATTCGTTTTATCCCGAGAAGATTATAAATGATTATAAATTTGTCTGGCAGGGCCAACAGACAATCTTCCACACAAAAAGGAGGTGGGGATGCCAAAGAAGACAAACGAAAAGAAACAGAGTGATGACAAATTTTATCCAAGAACATGGAAGAAGAGTTCGACGAACAAATGTTTGCTTATAAAGACTAAGGAATTAACAGACAGGTACCTTGCCGTGCACCTTGAGTATGCGTCCGCAAGTTATCTCAAATCCATCAGATATACCCGATGTAACAACTGCGTGTCTTGTTGCCGATGGTGCATATGGAGGACAAAGCACAGACAACATAAGAGTGCGTGTGGTCTACTTAAAAGATGATATAATCGTAGGACATAATCGTACACATAATCGTAGGAGAGAATTGTCCCCCTATTGACTTACCGTACTGATGCAAAATATTTATGTCAAATTGGCTACTAGAAAATACATGAGCAACGCTGTAAAATTTCAGTGGTTTAATCAAACAACAGATCCAATGATTTACACTTGCGGTGACATATCTCAATGGAAAACAAGCCGAACTGCATCTTAGCAAAGGTGGATATTTCTTACTTGAAGACAGTTGAAATGTTATTTTGTCTCCCAACGAAGACATCTGGTTGAGTAGGCTTGTTAAGTAGGCTTGGGATGGTTGAGTAGGCTTGGGATGATGAAAGTAAAGATGAAGAAGAGGAGGAGCAGGAAAGAGTATCTGCTGAATCAAAAGAAACAAGACCATTAATTAAGACTTAAAGGAGTGAGCTCGTTAGGAAGAAATACTACTCGTTTTATACTGCGTTAGGTAACAGAACTTACCAAATAATAATAATAATAATAATAATAATAATTATGAGCTTTATGTCTTAAATGAAATAATGCTTCGTAATATTGACCTTTAGTGTTTCTTGTTATTATGTTGATGCAATAAGCTTTAATATCATGTTTTGTTTTTTAAAAGTGTTTAAAGGTTACTGATGTACATGTATAAGACTATATTGCATGCATGTTTACAGCAGTTTTTGATCCTCTAATCTTACAAAATATAACAAAGCCTTATCTTGACGATGTTATACAGGTTAGTTATTGAAATCTTTATAAAAAGTAAATATTAGTCAAAGAATCCACTTACTATTATTAAGAAGGAATCCGGAATCCGTGGATCAGGATCCGGAATCCACGGATCAGGATCCGGAATCCACGAGCCAGGATCCAGAATCCGACACCATCTTGGATTCCTTTACATAGGGCGATTTATTACTTCTCAGGGCCGTAGCAACCGGGGGGGAGGGGGGAGATGGGGGCAGCAGCCCTACAATAATTTGCTGATAATCATTCTTTTTTCAAAATCATGCACACCTTTATCATTTAAATAATATACCTTTAAAATGCTGACAATTGATTAATTTTAAGAGGCTACATTATCCATGACAAACCGCAAGAATCATATTACCCATACTCTTTCCTGCAATATATAGTTAATTAAATACGCCTTCGCCCATTTAGTTCTACTAAATTGTATGAAAATTGTAAATTTCGACATACTAAAACTCTATTAACAAGTCGAACCGACTTGACCACGTAGCTCAGTTGGCAGAGCATTGGACTAGTATCCCAAAGGTTGCCCGCTGTGGATGCACACTCAGAGTAACATCACAAACATCATATTCACCTGAGTACATATAATACCAACACACACACATAAATTATACTTATATCGAAGGAACTAGATTCAGTTCCGAAATATCAACAACTCGAACCGCAGAGCATTGGACTGGTATCCCAAAGGTCGCGGGTTCGACTCCCACCGTGGCCAAGCAAACTTTTCAGCTTGCCCGCTGTGGATGCATACTCAGAGTAACATCACAAATATCATACTAAAACTCTGTTTTCTGACCATCAGAATTCTGTCGAAACTTCCCCCAAAGTCCAGGAAATGGCATTTCAGAGAATCTAAATTTAACAATTTCCTCGGGTATTTGGCCCTCGTTCTCAGCCCCCAATAAAAAAGAGCTTCCTACGGCACTGCATGCTTCTGTAATATGTCTTTGCGTAAACTATGTGTATTTTTGTTTGTAAATTGCATCTTCATTTTCCGGATAGCAAACACCTTCGTGGCTTCGTGGCTTCATGCTAGCTATCCGGCCTGAATTTATGACATTACTATGATTCATACTATGGCAACACTAAAGTCATGCATGGGTGCATGCAATAATATAGTCTCCCTCGCTGCCGCTTTAATGTCGAGATTTATCCTTACGAGTTCGTGAGAAGAAACCTCGACACAAAGAGCGGCTGCGAGGGAGACTATAGCAATAATAGGAAACTGTCCGTAATAGAGAAGTATAAGGAGACACCACATGCACTGGCATTTGCAAACAACGGTTTGCGAAATCAACGCCAACTTTCATAAGGCAGAGTACAATTTCTAATAGTATAATTCCCTGCACCAGAATGATGAAAACGATCCTGAAACACTGTGAGTAAGGGTTTGGTAAAATAGCATACTAAAGCTGCAACAACGATCCCGTTAGCAAAAACATGTCGTTTCCAGTACTTCGACCACACTCGCGCTATGGGAATATTATGCCAATGTATGCGAACAAAAGTAGACAAAAAGTTGAACACCAATTCAATCATCAATCCAACAGCAATTCTGATTAAAGATGACTTCACGACGGACCAATCAGAGAGCTGAAAATTTGTAATCGTATATAAAACGATATATGATTGGCTTAGAATCAGTGAATTGTTTTCAAAAAGTATATTTTGTATCTCGGTGTCTGCTTTAAACCGCCTGTGATGTGGTGTGTTTCCAGGCAAATGGTGAAGTCTTGTACAGCATGTTCTGTTCAAAAACCCGATAACTCGTGCCCATACTTTCTCACGAATACCAACAGTCGTTGTTTTAAGCAAACTCGAGAATCCCGATAGAAGAGATAGCCCGACAAACAGCCAGATATTCCCAAAATCTGCTTGCATGACACGATACAAAGTAATGAAGGCCGCTCGTATGAAATAAACCAACGCAAAGCTTCGTCCTGGTTCGATAATCTCTGAAGAACGCCATAATGCCATATGCCTACATATAGCGGTCGGCACCAGTGCTAAGGTCGGTGTCAAGATGGCCAATATGAATCTATACAACACATTATCGAGGGAACTAAACCACGTAACAACAGCATATCTGTAAAACATTGCCATTGCAAAGGAGCTCAATAACGGCACTGCAAGAACCGTGACAATATGGCGAACTGAGTAGAATACATCTGGGTGATTTCGTCGAATTTTGCGAACCACAATCGCAGATTCCCAGAGAATAGCAACAGCAAATGTTAAAAGTGCTGGAACGTCGTAACTTTTGATGGGACCAGTATCATGTATACCAAATAGGAGTAGAAAACTTAAATATAATGTAGTAAATAAACCAACCAGTTGACCTACTAAGATAGTTGAGGAATAATGACGCTTGAATTCGTTCCAACCAAATAAAACAATGAAATTCAAGGAAAACGAGAGATACAATATCATTTCCTCAACTCCTATGCCGATTAATCGTATCCTCCTAACATCAAATGAAAGAGTGTAGTTTTTGGCCTCCCATTCAGAACATAAATCTGCTGTTCTTAAATCGAAATATATAAGAGCCATTCCTATAAGCACCAAAGGCAGTACAGCTAAGGTTATGGCAACGTTCGCCTTCAGACTCCTGAGTAATGACCGGGTATATGTAGGCTTCTTTCGCAGTTCATACCCTACTTGTACATACTCTGTTTCTTCCTCAAACGAGACATGATGTTCCCTGTGCAGAATTTTATCCTCCCATGCGTGATTGTTCAATTCCCGAGAAATTCGTGGTGCATCCAAAGTTAAGGCAGAAAACAATGACAAGAAACAGGCGATTAATTCTTCCAACATGATGAAAATATCAATTGAATGGCAAAGTTTCTATATATAATCAAGTTGCTCTTTTAAAGTCACTTGTTGATGATTTCCTATATATGCTGAAGTTTCCGCGTCAATTGTGTTTTGAGAGACGGTGGCCGCGCAAAATGAAACTGCATTAATTAAAAATATTCGTTCGACAAAGAGACAGCTGAGAAACAACGATATAAAATAAGCAAAATATATATGAGCTATACCTATTTAGTATAATTTCAGTATTGAAAGCCTTTCAGCATTCGAATTGGCTCCCCCCGGCAGTAACTCTGCTCGGATCATGAACTATTGCTTTTCCCAAAAAATGGTAAGTAAATTATTTATGCAAATTATATTCATAAAATAAACACGTGTATTAGTTGTATCTACTATCTATAAGGGGCGGACCATTTGATTTTTCATGGGGGGGGGGACGCATTTTTGAGAGTGCTCGATTTTTTTTGGAGCTCACCGACTCCGCACGATTATTTTTTATCGAATATTGCGCGTGCACGATATTTTTTTAAATTAATTTTTTAATATAGCGTTAATACAATAATACCTGCATTCAGTATTTTTATAAAACCATCATTCACGTATGGTTATATTCCGGCTGAAGAATGTATTTGAATATACAGAGTATAAGTCTACGAAACGTAGACCATAGCCCCGATCAAAATTGGATCAAGTGTAACCTATTTACTGGCAGGCACAATCTCGTTCCCCGAGCCTGCGATCCTCGGGAAGGAACGCGAGGCTCTGGGATAATCCGTTGCCGGAAGCCAGGAATTCTGGCTACGATTGAACTACGCATTCCTTTCAACGGCCAATCAGATTCCTCCCTGAAACAGATTATCCCAGAGCCTCGCGTTCCTTCCAGAGGATCGCAGGCTCGGGGAACGAGATTGTGGCAGGCAGTACTCTACCACTGACGAGTAAAAATCGGCTGGCATCAGACAGAGGAAATACAAAAGTAGGGCGCATTTGCCAACACTGCCAGTTAATGAGTCAACGGCGCTCTGAAACTTATATTTAAAATGTGATTTAATCTCAAATTTTTCAAGTAGAGCACAAAAACGTAGACATGCACTCACCACTACATCAACCTTTCACATACATACTAGCAGCTTGAAGGAACATATCCAGACGGGGTTGCTTTTTTCGCATTCTGTATTAAGCCAGAGCCGAGCGAGGAACGTTCCCAAATACGGGGACGGCAATGCAACGGGCTGGTTGCGAATTGTCATTAAAAATCGTTGTAGATATTTAAATATATACTTTATAGGTATAGTTAATATTTTTAAGGTTAATGTTTATAAATGTTTTGTTCAAGAACATAAAAACTATAATTGTCTTAATATAAAAAAATTGTTTCTGCAGTTAATATGTTCCATATACTTTATATACTGGGAAAGAAAACATACCATATTATAAATAAATTATTCAAATGTACTGTGTCATTTTTTTTTAAATCAACTCTACCATTAATATTTGCATTGGCATAATGGCATCTATATAGAAATTCTCACGGTTCCCAATTAGTGTTCCCAATACGTACAAGGGCGTAGGAGCCGGGGGGGCCAAGGTCACCCAAGTTTTCAGAAGACACAAAAAGTGCGCTTTTTCCGGTGGCAAAGTGCCCTTTGCTTTCGTGAAAAATATTGTTCAGATTGCATTTTTGACTCACGGATGTTGCAAAGCAACAACCAGAATCCAGAACGGCCAGAAATCGGGCTGGAGCATTTTTCTTTCAATATAGAGTATTGCTAATTTAGAAATTTTTTGTGCTCGATATTTTTTTTTATGGTATTGATGTTAGATTTTTTTTTCTTTATTTTTTTTCGGATTTGCGCCTCCCCATGAAAAATCAAATGGTCCGTCCCTAAATAAAACATTTTCAACACTTGAAATTATACTAAAACAATTAGTCGCCTCAGGCTCGGTGATTACACGGCCTATATTTCACTTTGCGGCTTCGGCTGACTGAATATAGGCTTATAATCACCACGTCTTCGGCCCCTAATTGTTAAATAGTAGCCTTGTATTTTGAAGTCAATAAATAGATTTGATAGATGTTACTGAATTTCCTTGTTACTAGTTGATTACAATGCATTTTTTTTTCTGGAAGCAAAATCCCAAACTGAATCAAAATTTCCGGAGTTGATGAAATGTTAAAGTTCCTGTGTATTGAATAGGTTTCGAAAAGGATAATGCGTGCCACACTTGGTGGTAAACTTCGATTTCGATTTGCACAATGGCAATGGATTTAAATTTCCTGCTTGGGTCACAGCGGATACTGTCCCGCCGAAAGAGTGCCTCCCTCCTGACAGTATAACTGCTAGCTGATACTAAGGCCATTAATACGCGTGAAAATAAGCCGCTGCTTAAGTAAGTCGCGAACGACTCGTATAAATAAGCCGCGGCTTATTGCAAATTATTATTATTATTATTGATCTTTAAACACGGTAACCTTTCACATAGGTGATTTTCAAAGGGCCGTGCAGAAAATAAATGCATTATAAAAGAAGGAACTAATAAACTAAATTATACGTAGCGACCGGGGGGTGTGGAAGGGTGTAAATCTCCCCCCCCCCCAACTGTGAAACTCAGGTAAAAATCTTGAGACTTTCAGGTAAAATTTGCGTGATAAAGTCGTTATTTTTGCGAAAATGATAACCATTTTTGTAAAATACAGTCAATTTAGATCCAATTCATTTGCGAATTTGCTTTAGAAAACGCCAGAAATGCAGCCCTGGAACTTGAAAAATGTAAAAATTTTCTGGGGGAGGACCCCAGACCCCCTCTTCTTCGGAAACTTAGTACGACAGTGGAAATCAATGAAAAAAATTCTCTCATAATTAATGCATTTCAGGCAAATTTTTAACATTGAAGTTCAAATTTCAAATACTTCGCTACGTCCCTACTGTCTCCCCGGACACTACCCACGTCGCGGACGATACACGCGATTACGTTCCCAGAGTGAGCCGTTTTACGAAAGTAGAGAGGTTAAGACACCCCGGTTTACGGGTACGGGTGATATACACGTATCTGTACCCGTAAACCGGGGAACGACTTGTTACATAAGAAATCCAAGATATTCCGGCGTGAGTAAACCTATCAGAGAATAGCATCTTTCGCTGTTGAGGTTCGCCATAGATTGTTGAAAACGTTGACAAGCATATGTGCATTATTTATTTGGGTAAGATGTTGAAAATTTTTACTATTTAAACGGCCCACAAATAGTAAACAGAAAACACCCGTACCCGTTTGTCTTTTACGTGTAGACCTCTGCGTGTAGCCATGGTTTGCCGCGGGGAAACGGGTAGAAATTACGGGTAAAATGCTGACATCAGCAAAAATTGGTAAACAAAATGGCGATACTCGTACCCGTAAAACGGAACCGGGGTATCTTAACCTCTCTAGTAGTGCGGCCTGCACGCGGAGTCTGCCTGATACGTAAATCAAGCAGTGGCCCCCGGTTTGGCAATATAGGTTCTATTTCGAGTTGCTTATTTCAGAGGTTTCACAGTACGGCTAGGATGTCAAACCGAGGCGAATTACATTTATTAATTACATTCATGCGCAGGCTGGTTTACCTAAAAAGAGTAAACTAAAGAAATATAAAATTTACCTTCAGCTGGTAAAACAGCTCCCCGAGTCAATGAGAAACTCAGCAAAAGAGGGAGAAAACATTGAAGCCAAGAACCCATCTTAATTTATCCAGAATAGGTTTCTTTATATAGAATATAGGAATTGTAAGGGTTGATGGGTCGATCCTTAATCGCTTTAATGACAAGGCAGCCGATGCAAGAGTGAACATATACAATTGGCGTTTTACCGCTTTTATATCCCACGTTGTTTAATGAATAAATATAAGTCAATTAATTTTAATTTTGCTAACCATATTTCGAAAAAACGAGATGGAGGGTTACAGCTATTCCAGACATCCCATAGCAACTTGGTAACTATCACAAGTACTGGACCGGCTTTCGGAACTGGATAAAACGTATATGCAGTTTTACGCGCTAAATTTTATTAAAAGGTAAAAAAAGATCCGATTACAAAGTTAAAATTAAATTAATGTTTTGAAATAAAAGGAAAAGCAAAGTGTAATGTAGCGCTGCATATAAATAAGGCGTGTATAATACATGCAATTCAACATGTTTAGAAATACGACTGCACTTTTGCTGCATGCAGAATCAATTATAGCTTTTAGTGATGTACTTCTAGATCATATATAACCAGGGCCGTGTTAACGTTTCGCGGGGCCCTCGTCCTTCGGCGTATTTAGCGCTGAGCCCCTCAACCCCCCACGACATTTTAGACACTTAATTCAGAAAGATTCAAGATTTACAAATAAAAACGAAATACACATCAATAATTTGAACCAAAATTCAACCCAGTTCATAGTATTAACATTAACATTTTGTATTATTTACAGGGGTATAAAGATTAAACGCCAAACCAGCTAAACGACATGAACAACATCCATATACATGAATGCATGAACATGATATAGGCGTACGGGAGGGAAAAAAATTAGGGGGACAGAAAGAAATTTACCCGACTTTTTCCATTTTGCCCGACTTACATCAAAAAACATTTTTCCCGTGGCACATTCCTCATGCCATATGGTTAATCCGGTACTGCACATAACCTGTAGGCACAACTCCAATTCTTAAAGATAGTGAGATATTAATTAAATATTTCCTTTCGTTAGTTTACACCACGCCCGTCATCGGATTGGAACAGTTTCAGGAAAAAATACAGTATAGTATTGGAAGATCACTTCGGGAAATATAGCAACTTCTACATAACGGACAGTTCGTATAAAAATCCATGGCTATATAATAAAAATACACATCAGGGATTTACCTTTCACCTGACAAATCTTGTTCCGAAGAGAGTAATTAAACGCAGAATTGCGCGTTCTAAAAGTCGTCAAATATAGATAACCATGCACCTGCTCTGGGATATTCTTTCAATTTCACAATTGAGACTGGGATTTGATCTGGGAAATAGGATTTAGAAAATAATCGGGCTGGGAAATGGCATCTTAACCCCCCTTCAGGACCCCTCATATTATGTGGAGCAATTGCTTACAACTCAACGAGTAGTTTCCGGCTACAGTACGACGGGAACCGTATATATTTGATAAATTTTGACCGGTTTCAGTGAATATTTGGGACTAGGCGTCATGCAGCTTTTTCAACAAAACATATAAGATTCGGTTCTAATGTAGGAGCCACAACGTTCTCCTTGACAACCTAAAATAGTTTATATACCAACACTGATATTTCATAAAACATGTTACAAATATTCAATTATATTTAATTATTTTGGGAAAATCACTTGTCAAAACATAAAGTTAAGGCATGACTCTATAGCAAGATGCACAAAAAACATTTCGTTGTATATGCACCAGATTATTAGGCTATGTATAGGATCAGTTCCTGCCACAAGTCTGACCTATATCTTTGTCTTTGGATCAGTCAAGACATTCAGAAACCAATTTAATATGTAACGCAGGTACCTGCATATGATTAGAACTTATTTGCTCTTATTTAACTGGGGAGAAATGGCAGATATCACTGTTGTCATTAATAAAAATCCAGAGGCCGAGTGATTTAATTGGCGACAGCAATTATTACTTGTCTAAATTATGGAAATTAGACCAGAACTCACTGAGAAGTATTTAAAAAATTTAAAATGTTTTTTTAAAACAATGCCTACAATTTGTAAATCCCTTAAATCAATTTTTTTGTTGAAATAAATGTAAAAGTTAGTAAAAACTACATGTGACTAAAAACTATGTTACTTTAATATGACAAATATTGTCTAAACTAATCAAATTTATGTTTTTAACTTTTCAGTCCAAATTTATTAAATTATAATACATAATTGGACAAGCATAGCGTGTCCAAGCATTCAGTAATCTTACGTCTAGACAATTATTTATATGAAATTATCAATAAGATTAGTTTTTAAGTCAAAATTAATAATTTTATTGTGTATATAACAGGGTATTTTGAGTAATTCCCCAACACCGGCTATAGAATAAACTTTTTACGCAAATAGTCGGCCGAAGACTAGATCGGCGATTTCTAAAGAAATGCATAAAAAGGCAGTTATAAAGATAGTTATAGTTAGTGCGAATTTAACCAGTCAGAAACACGTATTTTCGAGTGTCAGTAATTTAGCTGTGCCCTGGTTATAAATAACTGTTTATACATATTCAGCTGGCTGAGGGAGAGGGGGCTGCAGTCCCTTCAATAACTCTTTAGTCGGGCAAACTCTACTTATAATCATATTACGTTGCGAAAATGTCTTAACTACCGCCAATCCTCCCCCCTTTGTCGACGCCTTTAGTAATAACACACTCCTGCTGCTTATTTTTTTCCTCCCATACACTAATGCTCTAAGTCTAACATCGACTATCTACAATCTTGAAAAAAATTTCGTAAACTTTTTGTTTCCATGCAAATTTGCCCCCTAGCCCCCCCCCCCCCCTGTACAATGTTGGTAAATACATGATCTGAGCCTAGGTTTTATACCTATATACAGGATTTTCTAAGTTGGAGCTGATTTTATAAATCTACTAGTGCTACATCCAAAAGTCGAAAAACGTCTAGAATCAATTTATCGAAACGAAATTTAATGAAACTGATAGATACACCCGGGCTTTAGCCAGTATTAGTATTATATGCCTATTGTGGCTATTCCCTAAAATCCTATCAAGTTTTTTTTAATTGTTTCTTTCTACTTAGGTTTGTGCCGCATGATTTGAATAAGGATAAAATGGAATAGAAAATTATATTAGTCCAAAACATTTTATCTCCATAGGTCAAGTTTTTTTGTCTAATTTAAAGACTATCCTGGAAAAAATTTAGACTTTTTGAATTTTCAAACTTTGCCCCCCTCCCCTTACAATGTTGGTAATTGCAAACCACTTAATTAACCTGAACCAACATTGTTCAGGGTGGGACATTTCAGGGCAAATAGTTGGTTCTATATTTAAAAAATACTCATATTTTCATCACATGTCCTCAAATTTGGATATACTTAATTTAAAAAGTCAACGGATATTTTTTCCAAGATTGTACATCGAAGATAAAACAACATCAGACATTGATTGAGCGAGATCCCATCGAGGAACAGTCTTAGGAACATTGCACCGAGTCAAACCATTAGTAGCAATTATATAGACGCAAGATTAGCTTTATTCTATATACTACTACAATTCTACTGTTATGGACAATTATGTCATCTAAGACCTACAGTAGGCTAAATACTATAAATAATCGTGGTGTTTTTCACGCCAAACAAGTGAAATATAGTGTTTGTCATGCAAACCTACCAAGAACGTACTAATGAGCGTACTAATATATACTTTCTAATTATGTCACAAAGATAATTATTTATTTACAGTCGTCCATCACTTGACCAAACATGTGTATTTTTATTAAAAAAATCAAATTCCCTATAATTTATATTCTATAATTACAAGGGGTCGTGAAGGCGGGAAGGGGGGGCTTTCAATCCCATTTTTTTGCACTAGAAAAATTGCTGATGTATCAATTCCATGCAGTAGTCCAAATCCAATTTTCCAGTGAAAAACATGTTTTCAATAAAAGGCGATTCCCGACTGTTTATACAATCACCCGCTTCTAACATGCAGCCGCTTATTTCTTTGCGTATCTGCAAATTAAATTTACACGATTGTTCCTTTCATCTGGAAGTTTTGAGCACAGAAGCTATGGAAACGCAGTCTGCTATTACAATATTATTGAAAACACTGGACTAAATTTTGGCATGCAAATCCCCGCACTCCCATTTTATCCCTTCACGACCCTCTATAGAAATTTGGAATAATTTGAAATTACGTGGTATAACACTCGAGCTGACACTCGCAATCCCACAATTTGCCATTTCTTTCAAATTTCCGTTCTTGGTTCCATAAAATCATTGGGAAAACGGAAAATGTTTTCTACTTCTTGATAGAATAAATATTTTTCAAAATGTTTATTATAAATGTTTCAAAATGTTTATTACGTCGAATAAACATTTTTCAAAATGTTTATCGTTTTCGGAGTTACTATTGTTTTGTATTTAATAACATTATATGTGTTTATGATACGCATTCCAAAATATTAAATAAATCATGCAATATTATAATTATACGTTTATAATATACTTAGGCCCATTTCATACGCCGTACTTCACATGTGCCGAATACATTAAAGACAATAGATAATGAGCTGAAATGCCTCATTACCTATTGTTTTTAATGTATTCGGCACATGTGAAATACGGCGTATGAAACGGGCCTTAGATTCGAGCATTAGCCTACTTATTATAGATTGTCACCTTGCCGACCTTATAGGATAACTCGGCAGTTATATTTCTTGTTAATTAAAAACAACTAGTAAATGTATAAACCTGCATGTCTTTAAAGCTCTTTCTGTGATTCCATTAGGTTTTCTCCATCCATTTGTTCCAGTTCATTTGCCAATATGCGCATGCAGTTCTCGGACACGAGGATGCGATTCTGGATACACATTCAAAATTATTGACAATGAACGGGAAATATATTCTTTGGCCTTGTCAATTTCCTTGAGGTTCTTCCATGCAACCGCTATGTTTTTAAGTGTTTCACTAATACCGACACCCTTCCGACACCCTGAAATCCATGTTGCTGTAACTTTTCAAATATTTCTAAAGCTTTTTCGTATTTCATTTTAGCGATCGACATTTGGATCACCGAGAGCAAGATAAATATGTCCGAGACCGTTTAATGATACAGCAACTCCTGCACTATTTTCCGTTAGTTTGTCCCGCAATATCTCAACGCACCTTTCAGCATTTTGTAAGGCATCATCCAGTAGGCTTAATTCTCTTTGTGTATTAGAAATATCATGTAATACTTCAGCAACTTGATAATGCTGATCTCCATAATACTGCTGTCTTATTTTCAGAGATTTAGTCAACATTTGAATGGAATTTTGGAGTTCTCCTTTAACACGATATGTAAATCCTAAGAAATACAATGTTTCTGCTACGTTGGGATGATAATCACCGTGAGTTTCTTCATGAATACTTAATGCTTCTAACAAAGCTTCGATGCTTTCGTCATACTTTCCTAAAGCATAATAATTAGTCGACAAGGTGTTTAATACTCGTCCATCACGCGATCCATATTGTTTCCTAGTTAACTTCAATGTTTCCTGATACACAAGTCTAGCTTCTTCCACCGCTAGCTGCCCAAGACGATTGTAAACTACGGCCAAATTTAATAAAAATGCTGCTAATCTCCCATTGTTCTTTGGTGAAAATATCTTTCGGCCCAGTTCCACGGCATCTTCATGGTACCTTCGCGCAGTATCCATATTTCTCTGGTAACGGTGAATTATTCCAAGCAAGTGCAGAGAGAGTGCTATTTCATTGGTAGAATTATATCTTCGCGAAAGATCTAACGCAAGTTCGTGGAATTCTTGTGCTTTAGACATGTTTTGAGCAACGCCATGGTACACAGTTCCTATCATATTTTAAAATCAACAATGCCATCTTCTCAATTGAGGTTTCGTCAACATTCGATAAAGACCTGCCGATAAAATTTTCAATCATTTCCACAATTCTTACTAAATTCTCAGGCCTTTGGTTTCCTGTGTTATGAAGATAAAGAACAGATAAAAGTAATCCAACCTCTCTGGGTTATTTTCCGAATAACTGTGTTCGGTCATATTAGGCCTAACAAGAAATTCCACTTCTGGCATTATTATTGCAGACTTGTGATTATTAGGCCAATAAAGTGAAGCTTCCGCCATCGAATCGAGGAATAACCAACAAAAATCCTTTGCTTATATATTTTTGAAACAAGTGACATCACCACGTCGACAACTGTAAAGTCTAAACTTGCATGTGTATTCTGCCATCTGATTCAGCGAGGGTTCAGGGTTAGTGGTGAACTCTGATTTTAAAACCTGAAAGATTCTTGCAATTAAACCTTCAATTATTTCGTTGTTTTGTATTCTTTCATTGCATGCGATTAGCGAGGTGTATCTAGTTATCTGATGTGTTAAAATAAGACTATGCTTTTCATAATCGGTATTCACTTCGTATATATCGAGGTCTGTCGTACTAATATCTTTATTTGTGTTTCTGTGTAATCTTTCAAATCGTCATTAAGCCCAACATAGTTTTCAAGAAATTTAATTGAAATAACAGAAGAACCACAGTATCCAACAAAGCATGCAAGATCTAAGTAAAAATGATCATCCGAACTGCCATTGCTGATATGTTGCTGAATTAGCATGATTGATGCAGTATATGTTGTCAAATTATAACTCAAACCTTCCTCTACACCTTTAGCCCAAGTGAAATTTACGTCGTTCTCATATTTCTTCTGGTTCAATTCTAACTGCTTTAAGTAGAAATAATAAGTAGAGTTGAATCGTCTGTCGGCTTGAATATAACATGCAGCATCAGCAAGTGATTTTGGCAGTCCACCCAACGCCTCTGCAAGGCGACTAGCATTCTTGTCATCGTTCTGTATATTGCTAACTTTATTCAATAGATTTACAGATTCATTAATCGGCATGGGGTCAAACAAATACTTGTACTTTATAATTGAGGGAAAGTTCGTTGTTGGTCGATACTGTGTAGTTACAATAATTCGAATCTCACCATATTCGCCATTACCAGGTTGCAAGAAAAATTTACCATGATCCCGTCGTTTGTATAAGAAACTAAACATGCGCGCTTTTACATTATCAAAAATAACAACCGGATCATTCCATATGCTTGACCGATTTCTTGAAGCCACTCGCAGTTGATGAAATTTTGTAAATATTCCGACTTCATTCACTTCGCCCTGGTGACGTACATCCGTTGGTTCTTTACCTTGTGCATTACCAATGACGTCTTCTAATTAACGCTGAAGTATAGCTGCAAATTATTTGCATCCAAAGTGATAACATCTTTTGGAGGGAAAAGAAAAGATAGGTCAAACCTAAGCCAATATATATCATATATGTAATTCTCTTTGTTGTAAATCCTTTCTCCAAGTTGCCTTGCAAGTTCTGATTTTCCAGCTCCAGGCCCTCCACTTATTATGACATGAATTTCTTTCCTAGGATTTTGTCTTCTCAACTGGTCCAAGTCATTAACAAGCTGGTCAAGTTTACTTGTAAGCCATTATGTCTTGCAACATGTACAAAAACGTCGTTTGTTTAAGCTCTCTCTGATATGCAATTCGCATACCTGCCAAGTTTTAACAGTCTTGTTTTGCGATTGGTTTCATAAAACAAACGCAATCAGTGTTTGTGGCTTGTTCTTGGAAGGACGATTTCTATAAATCCCTATATTGTTACAATCCGCCAATCACAAACCCTGTTTACGCAATCTTCTCATGTTACATTAGCCTGTACCGTAGAAAGCAAGCGTTTGTTGAAGGCGAGCTAGTTTATCTTAACCTCACCCTGCTGTTAGCCCGCATTCCCCGCACCAGAACTGCCTGTCTACAGGCTAATGTTTCATTAAATGATGTCACAGGAGGCGAACTAATTAAGTACCCACAATTCATAGCTATAAATCGTGGTGATGTCATAATGTAGTTTGCCATAATTGATTGACTGAGATCATGCTGAGCACTTTTCTATCAATCTCACGCGAAAATTTCCCAAACGTTTTTGTTGAAGTGGTAAAACAACCATGGCTGAAGCAGAACATGACAATGCTTTGCAATGTGAGGACAGAGAAAAACAATTAGTACGAGAATTAGTAAAATTCAATATTTATGGAGAGCAAACGACTCTGGATGGCATAATTGAGGCAGCCGAGAAAAATTTAAAAGAAACCCAAGCTCGTGTTAAAGAGCTTAAAACTTTGTTCGGAGGGGAACTGAATGAAGGTAAAAATTACAATATATCTTGAAACTATTTTGTAATAAATAACGTTTAACTTTACTGCTTTCTGATTCGCATTTTATAGGAATGCGCAAGACATTGAGGATGTGCATGTGCGCGCGTGTGTAGCGAGATAGAACGCTGTGTATAAGTATCAAATTGATGCGAGATGCCTTTTTGATGGAGATGCCTTTTTGATGCGAGTTGTGGAGTAAAATCATAAAACGAATTGTGGATAAAGAATTTATCTTTGGGAGAGTGAAGTTATTTTGGTAAAATAAGTTTTTAACATGCAGTTGGTTTATAATAATGGTTTATAAGCACGCAAACGTTGGACAGTTGATTTTCGCGTGCGCATACGATCTACGTAATACTCTTGCGTGATTGAAAGAACGATTTTACGAAATGCGTTCGATTCGAGCGAGAACGGCATTAAGATTGTGTCATTCTCTCTCTGGAATAACTGGAATATGTCACGTGCAATAAATTTAACCTGCTCCAAATTTTGACTATATTATACATAGACTATAAAAAATTCATTAATAATTCACGAGGAAAATACAAAAGAAATGAATGTTTAATCAATGTTTGTAAATCAAATAAAGATTTGTCCTGATTTGCATAAACTTCAGCTTTGATTTTCTCGGCTTAGACAATGTTAATTTTTAAAATTACTTTGCCAATGAACTCATTCGCATCCGATCTTTATCTGATATCTATATCAGATACAGATCGGCTGCTCATATTTTATCTAGTACATATTATACAGCCACATCGCAAAAAGAGCTACTAACGAATAATAGAAATGATCGTCATATTCTGCTGTCTGTACACCTATATCCATTCGTATAAAAAACCTGTACCATTTACTCAAATGCACGAATGGCTCAAGACCAGGATTCAGTACCAGCAACACTGCTGCGTCATACAATGTGACTACCAATGCTATTCTAGTTTGTGGCGATGTAATCCTAATCCAGGACCAACTTCGAGAAGGCAAGGTGGGACAAAACTAAAACTTGTATCTAAATGTAATCTAAAGACAATTGTAGAATCTCCTGACGACAGCGCAGAGAAAATCAATAAGTTGACCATACTGCAGAACGTTGTTTATGTCGAACAGTATGATCATATTGTATATTTGTATGTATCTGCGAGAGCTGGTTAAACAAATTAATCCTTGATAACGAAATCCTTCTTGGCTGTACAATTCACAGAAAAGACCGTCACGATAATATGAGAGGTGGAACCACACTCATCCAGAAGACCGTTACTTGAAGGTTCACAAAGTGAACATATCTCATGATCGAACTGTATCCTGCAAATTACTCGAAATTTCTACTCATGAGTTTTCTATAGACCACCAAATTCTGAAGCGGATATGTTATTGGAGTTGAGAGATTCTCTCAATCGCCTAGACGAATCATGTCAGCGATTTCAATCTACCTAATTTGATTGGTCATTGGACTTTCGTTTCCCACCTCTCATGAGGGCAGCTGCAAAGAAAATGTTTTTTGAGATTATTACAGATCAATTATAATTCCTCTATCAAAAAGCTGTAGGTCCGACACACGTGCGTGGGAATAAACTGGACTGTGTATTCTCCAATAATGCTCCGGAGCTCATCACAAACGTAAACTGCGTAAATCCAATTGATCTGTTTCCATCTGATCATTACCTTATCAAGTCCGGTATCAAATTTTATTTTAAAAAAGCAAAAGCGGTAAGACAAAAAGTATACGACTTCAATGGTGCTGGTGAACATTTCTTGCACGTTCCCTTTCAACTCCACCAAATCTGAAAACTCAGATATAGATGAATGCTGGAAAGTTCGTCCCGAAAAAGATAGTTCTAGACACCAATACATTACTTTAGATAGACCGGGACGTTGAACACTTAATTAAACAGAAATACACGCCACTATCGCCAGAAACGAACGGAAGGGTGAAAACTCGAACTACAAAAGTTGACACAAGAAACTAAGAACATGATTAAACTAAAGCGCAAACCGTACTTAGAAAGTTCTGGATTCCCTCGCAAAATCATCTGGTCCTACCAAAAACATGTTTATTATATAAACATAAGTGTTATATAGAGTTTTTGGCCACTGAGAAAATTCGTATTTAAACACACGTAAAAAATACGATATTTTTACGTGTGAAAATATCATTTGTTGTAAAACGCATTGCCACGGACGTTTTATTGTTTTTCACTGAATTTTGTTTATATAATAAACAGAAAAATACATGGGTGCTTGGAAATACCAGATTTATTTCTCACTCGAAATAAATCTGGTATTCCCGCGCACCCATGTATTATGCTCTATATCCTTCGCAACAGAAATTCCCCATCTGCCAACACGCACAACAATGCAATAACACCTCACAAAACGGATACTTCGCCTGTGTTAACATGATTCCAAAAACTGACGAGGTAATATCTCATATTCAGTCTTGGAGTGCGAAGTCGAGCAATCTCTTAACAACTTGTACACAACCCTCATGACGGAATACCACCACGTCTACCATGTATATTTATCAACAATGTTCAACACGGCTTCATAAAAAATCGTTCATGGGTGACCCAGTTTCTAAGTGTACTACATGATATTGGTCATGATATTGGTAAAAGTCTGGACCCCGAAACAAACAAGTTGATGCGTTATACCTCGATTTCTCGAAAGCATTCGATTCTGTGGATCACGGAATTCTTCTACACAAGCTATGGTTGCCTCTGCATGCTCTCCAGTGACGTCAGGTCTACTTCAAGGCATCATTCTGGAACCATTGTTTTTGTGATATTTATAAATGATCTTCCTGATGTTTCGCCCAGTACAAACTCAGGATTGTAATAATTATATGCACAGTTATCTGCATGTAAAGCGGAAAAAGATCTTGGTATCCTTGTGTCCTGTAATTTGAAATAAAGCCCTCACATACTAAATATGGTAGCAAAAGCAAAATTATGGGTATCCTTAAAAGAACATGCTTGGAAATTACCAACACTCAACTCGGGAGGACTTTATATTTGACGCTGGTAAAATCTCAGTGTACTTATGGAAGCGACGTTTGGTGCCCTATAGCAGTCATCTTTCCAAAAAGATCGAAGGAGTCCAGAGAATGAAGAAACGTGGCGAACTGAGTTATATGGAACGCTTAACACAACTCAACATCATCCCACTTGTGCATGACAGAGAACAAAAGGACGTATTCTTGTTTTAAAATGCAAATACGGTCTCACAGACCTTGACATACAGTACGTTGAAACTACAACAGGCAGGACACGCGCGGGCACCTCAGGCCTTTTAAGAATGCAAGCTTGTAAAACAAGTGCTTTTCAAAGTTCTTACTTCGTTAGAATTGTAAAACTGTGGAACTATGTGTAATGTATGTAAACTGCTCCTTCCAACAGCCATGACACTCTCTCCATCTTTAAATCATACCTACACAAGACTTACAGGTACCTCCACCTGACCGCTACTGCCTACACTCATGACTTCCCCAGCTCACACCACAGCTCAGTGGCTCACACTCATTGACTAACGAATATCTTCCATGTCACTCATTCTACCATTGCTCTCTTCATCTTCTGTCTGTACATGTGCTCCTAGCTTTCCATTCACCTTCCACTTTTCTATTCTATATTTTTCTTGCTCTTCTATACTATCTCATCTAGTGGTGAGCATCTTGCATGAACTTAGTCTCGTTTGTGTTTCGCCATTTTGGCACCTTCTATAGTTAGTATTATCCATATTCTTGTTAAATTTAATTGTCTATGTAAGTTATGTACAACATTGCTTGTTATCGTCGTGCCAAATTAAAGTTGTTAAATAAAAAGAAATCAAATTTATTTTCGCGTTGCTATGCAACCAACTCATTAACTACAGCTTGTGGTTATTCCGGATACGAGAAATACAGAGTTTCCACTTTATTACGAAACAACACAAAATATTCTCTCTAGTATTTCCTAATGGCTTACATCCGTATTATTAACGTTTAGATCAGAAACATCTTGGTATTGTCCCGAGTTCCTCGAAAACAAATGAAGTACCGGTTAGCAGTACCGAGGTTGATATGGACGATGAAAATATTCCTGAAAATAAAGAGTCTAAGTCAGTGAATGATTCTCTACGTAAACTCCATCGACGAAGACGGTACAAATATTGTTGCCAAGGATTACCTGCAATATCAAAACAAAGTTAAGGGCAACACCCTGTAAAAAACACACTGATTCATGTAAAATGTGTACAGTAATTAAGGAAATTAAAAACATTAGAGTTTATAATGTAGAGTAGATCGGAGCTGCATGGTTTCTTTAATTAGTGAAGTGATTTAAGTTGTTTTGCCATTCGGATTGTCGTTTAAAGTTTTACAAATTGTTGAATATAATAATAAGTATTATAATAATTCGGCCCAAAAGAACAGTGAAATCAAATGATGCCGTTTTCTGAGTGGATATTGAACGTCACTTTCATGTTTTCTGCGCGGTGGTACTAACTAAAGTCATATGACTACAGTTAAGGGTACCGACCGCGCAGAGGACTGAAACCAACGTCGAATAAAACACAACACCAGATATATTACTCCAGTGCATTTAGCTCACTGCCTTACACTGTAAGAGTTTGGTCGTTGCTAACGGGGATGGACGAGATGGAGGTTTTCAAGATGGCAGTTTGTTTTCAAGATCGTCAAAATGTGAAAGAATCAACGACCCAGGCACTGAGGCACTTGTAATAATTCTAAACTTTACCTAAACCTCATCCTAAAATTTGTTAAAATTTGGAACTATTTTGTAAACTCCTTCTCGTCCATCCATTTTAATTACTACCGTAAGGATCTGTGTGATCTCAGTCACTCATCTCAAAAGTAAGCCTGGATAATGCATCAGGTGTGATAAATTAAGCCAATAATGGCCATATTCGAGTCGCCTGCTCGCAGACGTATTTCTTACGCCAAACGACGAGTGACCACCACAAATCTATTGTGCTGTTGATGACATGTTAAAACAGACAAAAATTATTTTAAAATTTTAAAGGAAAAATTAAGTATTAAAAGATATTGTTGCAGTTTCTGGTTTATTAGTAGGGAAGGACACGTACTGTGCAGGTAGAAACTAGTGATCAGTGCTCTCTTCAAAATGGCTGCCTCAGGTCTCTATTATCTGGTGTTTAAAATGTTCTAAAACTCATTAGGCCAAATAAAAATAATAGTTCGTTTCAGGTTTCCGACCGACCTGTCAAAAATATGACCGACCATAAGCATTTTATTGACATTTCCCTGTAGAGATCATCTTTTCGTAAATAGCAGAATATATAAAGTCATCAGACTCATTTGTCTACAAATTATTTTGTGTGCTAATAATTTAATAATTATCTAGTCATGTTAATCATAGTTTTACACAACAGTTGAATAAATATTTAAAACGTACATTATTCTGACTTGGCAGCTACGGCTGAAAAAAGACGAAAACGCCTTGATGCGTTTGTTTCTCGCGAAATACATGTAGCTAATATATTTTAAAATAAAATATTTTTTAAAATAAAATGTTTTTCCGACCTACCTACCTACATAAACCATGGCTGTGAAACCTGAAACCAACTATTATTTTTATTTGGCCTTAGATATAGTGTGGCAATATATATCTTCAATGTTACATAGGAAAAGACCAGCCTAGTCTCAGTCGTTCTGGAGCAAGCGCGAGAAAAAACGTGGATGTAGTATGAGACTGCGATCTAGGTGTGACATCGCAACTGAAGGTGCTTCAGAACGCCTAGCAGTTTTCAGTATTTTTAATATGGCGGATAGTTTGTATACGTACATTCTCAAGGATTTAGAAGAAGTTTCGACTGTAAAAAGTTGTGCAGAATTTCTGCATGAAAACTAAGGAGAAAATTGTGGTTTTTAAATAGAAATTGCCAATTTACTGTAGATTTTAATTCGCAACAATATTTGCTCTCTTCATCAGATTGTGTCGCGTTAGAAACATTGGCCGATAGAAAGATCATGCTTAAAAAAATCGTAAAAATCAAAATATTAACTCACCTTCGTTTTGAGCCATTTTCTTTAATTTCTTCTGCTTTTCTATTTACAAATGCGGTGTGCTTGGTAGCTAGGCCAGGGACCACTTTTTTGAAATCAGGGACCATTTTACTGAAATCTGCTAGGCTCTCGCGCTGAAGCGCTCGGCACAGCACACCCAGGCATAAAACTTATAAAACTTATTTAAATATATCAAAGCAGCGTACGGAGAGAGAGCCTGGAACTAGGCTGGGAAAAGACATTTACTGGATAGTAAAACTAATTAAAACACCTAACGATTTTCAAAAAATGCAATAATAATCTTTCTCGTTATTAATAATCTGGCTTGAAACTGGGTCAATAAATTCATTAAGAAACTATATCCAGTCGTAGTTTTGAGATCAGTCTATCTTGAAAGGACGTTGTCCGAAGCATTTTTTTCACTTACACAATGCTCCAATGTGTTTCACTTAGAGAGGAATATTTCCATGTTTTTTCCAAGGATTATCCAACACCTTAGTACTTAATGTTTCCAGATCACGACTCAGCCTCGTTCTCGTTGTCTTTGGTTCAATTATGTCGTCAACGAAACCTGAAGAGTAATATATAATTAGATGTATATAGTATTATTTAACAATAATTCGCCGAAGGCGAGGTGATTATCGGGGAATATTCGCCGAGACGAAGTTGAGGTGAATATTCCCCGATAACCACCGAGCCTGAGGCGAATAATTGTTTTAGTATTTTTTCACAAGTCTTTTGTGTTTTTGGGACTGAATATATATTTTAATTTCGCTTATTTCTTTATCAGTAACTTTCACAAAACAGTTAACCGCCATTTTGAAAATTTCGGTTTTGTTATATTCACCTGTAGGTGAATCTGGATATCACAAAAACATCATCCAATAACTATTATTAAAAGTTCGATGTTTGAAACCGCGGCCTGATGAACGTTCTGAAATAGAAATTCCACTACCGCTACCATTAACCATGGATAATAAAATAAATATATATTTTAAAATTTATTTTATTATTTATTTTATTTTATTTATTTATTTATTTAGAAATTTATTTTATTATCCATGCATTAACCAATCAGATGCGTTTAATCTTCCCGATCAACCAATCACATGTGTAGCGATAGTGGTAGTGGAAGTCAAATCTAAACCTCACTGTTAACATGAAAACTGAAGTCGCCACGTGTAACTACGGCTTTCGATGCCATTACAGTCCCAGTTTAACTGTGATTTAAGCTTGCACCAGCAACAACGTGCTCATTTCTGTTTATATTCACTGCGTGTTCGAATAGTTCGATGGCGTTGGAGCCGATGATGGACGAAAGATTGTTTTTATGATTATTCTGAGCATGAATTGAGGAGTATGAATTAATACTCTTTCTCGTGTGGCAACAACGACCTTAAAGTTTAAACAAGCATCGAAAAATGACGGGTTTAACTAAATTTTCTCTTGTGCAGTTATTTCTTCAAATGGAATGGAATGGAATGCACGGAATGGACTATTTCGTGTTGTTTAAAGCGCCAATAACATCACGTAGTAGCACTGTTCTTCACTTCGTTGATGAGTCTTGAACAAACATATTTTACATGTATTGCTCTTGGGACACAATTTAATCCACAGAGATCGGATAGTAGATAGCGCGACAACCTCGCAAGCCAGGCTCTCTACTTCCGCTTCCCGCCCAAACACGCTGCAGCAGAGAGCGTGCAAACACGCTGCAGCAGAGAGCGTGCAAACACGCTGCAGCAGAGAGGGAAGCGGAAGTAGAGTGCCTGGTTTGCGAGGTTGATAACGCGACCGAATGAAACAATTTCCGACTATCTTAATTTCCTTTTATTACGTTTGCTAAGTGGAATTTGATGATTGGCGTGGACATCCGTTCAATACGTTTGCTTATTGAAACTTATTGCGGAAGCTATAATCATAGGCAGCCCACTAAACGGCTGAATTTAAATTAAAACTGCAGTGAAATTATAAATTGACGAAAATAATCACAAATTAGCGAAATATATTGCGAAATGTAGCTTATATTAAATCGCCGCCCGATTGCACTATCGGCGAACTGACGTACAGTAATAAAGTATACCTTGTAAGGTATACTTTATAACTATAATTGTGGCGATTTAATATAAGCTACATTTTGCAATATATTTCGCTAATTTGTGATTATTTTCGTTAATTTTATAATTTCACTGCAGTTTTAATTTAAATCCAGCCGTTTAGTGGGCTGCCTATATATGCTATAACGCAAGACATCCAAACGACAGACCGACCGACGCAAAATCGAAATCGTGACAACATATAAGGCTTGGTCTAGTGAACCTGGAGAAACTATGTGTCGAATATGGAACTACGTGTCGAATATGGAACTCTCTCGTAGATGAACTAAATTATGACACGAACTGCTTCAATTCCTTTAGATCAGCCTTACTGGAATACTATCACAAATCTTTAGAAGTTAATTATAATCCTGATAATCCTCGAACATTTAAAACTATATGCCTGAAATGTAACTCTGTACGAAGTCTTACATATCCGATATCCTGCTGCTTTTAGTAACTAATATTGTTTGTTCGTAGGTTTGTTAGTCTGTCCAGTTGGATGTCTGTTGTTTGTTTGATTGTATCCAATTGGGCCCACAGTAATTGGCAATAAGCTGTTGCGGTGTCCCGGCCACTCTGTGTAATTTTATGCCGGCAAAGTTAATTAATAAATAAACGTTATCAGCAAGAAGAATAGTGTGCTGCCTCGCTGAGTTCGGGAGTGAGTAGTATCTCGAAATTACTGAGCATAAAAGATGGACGTTTTTTATATAACCCGTAACTTACCTCTAGTAGCCGCTGGGAAAGGATTAGCAAATTTATCTATATATTCTTCCTCACATTTTTCTAAAGAATAAATATTAATCAATTAGGTTAGGTGCTATTGAGAACGAAGATATTATATTTATAGCATTTCCACTTACCCATGTCTGCATCATCACGGAAGATAATGGAGACCGCTCCCTACAACGTAATTACCAATTAATCAGCTATCTTTCGTACTAAGAAAATATGGGGGCAGTTTTCCCCGTTGTCTTTACAATTTACAAATCATATTTCTAAATTGTTAAAACCCTTATATGTTGTGCTTAGTCATCAATTTACTTTTTAACAAAATCAATACACGAGATGGCATATAGGTGTACCACTATAATGTTAGTGATGCACCAATATGGAAATTCACCATTCCAGGATAAAAAAATTAATTGTTACAGCATTTAACAAATCAATACTATAATAGTGCATACTAATGAGTGGAAATTCCATTCTAGCCTGCATATCTAGCGAATCAGGTGGATCAAACCGATTCCCTAGAGATGCCTGCGCAGGAGGCTAATATAGGCCTAAAAACACTTTGCATAACAATATCTGCAGGGCAAGAAAAATGCTTTCTCCTGCTCTTTTGCCTTATCGTTCTCACTATTTTTAGTTAACTGCAACGAGCCTATTCCACTCTACGTATTGAAGCAATAACCATACCTTAGCTCCCATTACGGCGACTTCTGCTGTTGGCCACGCGTAATTAAAATCCCCACGAAGATGTTTTGAACTCATGACGTCATAAGCTCCACCATACGCCTATGGAACAAAGTCGGAATCTATAACTACTCACCTTCGATAATTATTCATCAATTACTAATTCATAGTTACCCACCTTTCTGGTAATAACAGTGATCTTTGGTACAGTAGCTTCGGCGTAAGCATACAACAGTTTAGCACCATGACGAATAATCCCACCATACTCTTGGTGAGTACCTTGTTTTACGTAAATAGTAGTAATGTTGTTACATGAATGAATTAAATAGATGGTTAGGATGCTACATATCATACGAATCATACCATCTATAGCAGAGGCGTACCAACGGGGAAGGGGGTATGGGTGTGAGGGGGATGGGGGGTCCGCCCCCTCACATCAATTTTGTAATTCTTTCAAAACTGAGAAGAAACGGGGGCAGGGCCGTGCCACCTGGGGGTGTGGAGGGGGTGTAACACCCCCAAAAAAGTTAAAAAGGGGGCCCAACTTGTGAGGAGGGGGCCATGGCATGCTGGAATTGCAAAATTTGTTAAAAATGAAGCATACGTGCGCTGAATTAAGAAATTTTCTGGGAAATGTTGTGTTGCGAAAGATTTTGGGAACTTTTGTTTTCGGAAACATAACGTCGACCCCTGCCCCCCCCCCCTCCCGTCGCCAACATTTTCCGGAAAAATTTTTGCTTTCCGGAAAAATTGTTTTGAGGGGGCCCTGGAATGGAAGGGGGCCAAATTTTGGAATACACCCCCCAACCAGAAACCGGTTGGCACGGTCCTGGGGG
>CACRXK020001967.1:0-16121 GCA_902702795.2 Paramuricea clavata | reverse complement strand
CCCCCCTCCTCCAAGAATATTTTTCGACGTACAGCTCGTCGGGCTGTTTTTCATTTTGCTGGCGTTGCGTAGCAGATGTGTCTGTCATTATTATATCCTTAACTTATTCAATTCCCTTTTTCTACACAAACTAAATGTATTTTGCATGATAACATGCGCACTACAGTGTTCCTAGTTTCTTAATAACTCCACTGCTGCATGAAGAGAGTAAATATCTTGCTAAATATGTCGAACTTACGGAGGATCATGTGCCTTTAATACTGGTGTTTGATCTTTATTGCAAAGTGGCAAATAATTGAACAGTTCTCTAATCCTATAAGGTAAAACAAAAAATATTACACGGTTGATAATTGGCCAAGGTAAAATTACAAAGATTATATACCTTTACAAAACTTTGCAATAAACTGCAATAAGTAAAAGCTATAAGAATACTCCGCTCCCCCTGGCTATAAGGATGGAAATGATGGAAAGTGCCTGGCGTGCGATGTTGTTATTTCGGTTGAAACATTTTTTGTTTATCACAATGCAAACAGTGTATATTAAACATATTAATTTTTCTCTTTTCAGTTAATCCACCTGCAGGATAATCCTTTCTAGCTATTTCTAGCTAGACTATATATTTTTGAAACTTGAACTTGATCCAGCCGATCTCAGATTTTACCAGTGGCAAAGCCAGCCCGACAATTTGGTCATGGTATGCAAATTTCAAATCATTATTCATTTCTTTAGAAATTGATTGTTTTCATGGTGTATGAGCACGGAAATATTTGCATAGCATGACCAAGTTGTCGGGCTGGCTTCGCCACTGGATTTTACTACTGACCACTTTGAAACTGATGAGGACACTGGGACCGAGTCTTGAAACAGATAGCCACCTGAAAGAGCACCTCATATAGTTATGGATCAATACGGAATAAATAGCTCTCTTAAAACATACATTGTACATGCACGCGTCCCCCAAACTTCACTTCAAAGCAATTATATATCAATTTTTGAATGCTCACTTTTCATACTAAAATTTTCCAAATGTAATCAAACTTTGTAATTCTTTATAGCTACCACATTTGAGATGCTCTTTCCACTGGCTCATTCCTAAATTTCGTTAATCTTGTCAGTTTCCTTGTCAATTTAGAAGTGGGCAATATATGGAACACAATAAAGACGTAATAATTTTCTTTTTAGTAACGACCAGAAGGCTTTTTTTATAACAAATTTAATAAATTGCAACAACGTTTCGGAGTTTACTCCATCATCAGGTTACATTTATACGCACTAAAAAAACCCGTTAAAGCAACGGGTTTGATTGCTTGCTTTAACGGGGTTTTTTAGTGCGTATAAATGTAACCTGATGATGGAGTAAACTCCGAAACGTTGTTACAATTTATTAAATTTGTTATAAAAAAAGCCTTCTGGTCGTTACTAAAAAGAAAATTATTACATTTAAATGAGGCTTAGAGAAAGTTCGCTTCTAATCACATTGAACAATAAAGACGATTATTAATGTTGATAGTTGCAAACAAACTGATAAAATGTGCGTAATGCCTGTAAACTATTATGTAATTCTTTGCAGTCATCATTATTATATTTTTTGTTTTCATACGAAAGCACAACTGTCGTGTATGTAGACTTGTATAGGTAATATTTGTCCCAGTACAGTAAATCCTTACATTGATAAAGCTTCGATATCGTTTTCAAAGGCCCCATGAGCGCATCCTATTTAAAAATAAAAAAATTATAAAATATATTCTGTACAAGAATGTGAACGTTATTTGTAGATTTAACATGAATCAGCATATACGTTAAAAGTGATACAAATTTTCGATGCGATGCCACAGTTTGGTGAGATCCGTAATATAATCTTTTTGAAGAACCACGCCCTTGGCTTGCGTGGCAATGGTACTTAGAAACTTGTTTGTTTTAACGGAAAAACAGTCACTGGAAACTGGAGTCCTGAAACAGCAAACTGAAATTCGCAGTATTATAGCCGTCGTTTAAACCACATTTCGTTTGACATAATTTAGTAAATCATACTAAGAAAGCAATGCAATTTTCCTGAATGATAAACTGTGACTCGTTTATACACAACCAAAATGACGCCACTATCTCGCCCCAAAAAGCAGAACCACAATTTCAAATGAACAGGCCTACTAACCTGAAATAGAAGTATGTGTCTTTGAGCCACCAAGTTCTTCTTGAGTTACATCCTCTTGGGTCACTGACTAAACATTCAACAATGAAAACAAACGATCACAAACAAACAGTGCAAAAGCTGGTTAGCACATGTACTAAAAAAGGCAACAAAAAATTTTATTGTCTCATTTGAAAGAACATTTAAAATTATCTATAAAATATTTTACATATTTTTCATATCAAGCTTAACTCTGGAGATATTTTGACTGAAAGCAATGAGCTGTTTACGATCTTGGATTATTGAGGATATGCATGTTCCGTCATAAGTGGGGTCACGCAAGTTTTTTATTTTGACAGTCAGTGATCAATATGAGCCCGAAACTCGTATTTGGTTGCTATTTTAAATTTCGAATTGAATATAAAAGCATTTTAAACAACTTTTGATTATTACTCGGTAACTTAGAAGTATTTTTATAAGGCTAACCCCACTCCTGACGTCATCGAAACGATAGTTAATAAGGTTAAGAATTAATCCAAGATGGCAGACAGCTCATTGCTTTCAGTTAAAATATTTCAAGAGTTAAGCTTGATATAAAAAAATTTTAAAAGTTCTTTCAAATGAGACAATAACAATTTTTGTTGCCATTGTCCTTTAACATATAAAACCTCCACCTGCCCCGGTATGTGGGTGGTATCTACTTGAAGTAACTTCAGCTATGTTTTGGGTGCAGGGGCAGGATTGTATTGGAAGGGGGGGGGGGGGTGAAATGCAGTAGGTTAACGTTATCAGATATAATACAAAACTTTCTTTACAACCAGCTACAGTATACAAGGGCGCAGAGCGGAACAACTTAATATATGCATATAGCCTGGAAGACAGTTTTAAATTCGTCTTAATGCCTGGATCAAACGATCAGGATGAGACTGCATGAGATCAGTTGGAAGTTATGGGATCTTAATGGTTAGCTGTTCTTAATGCTTTCCAAATATCATGTATTTTATTTTATTTAAATTCCTGTATAGAGCCTGAAATGCCCCCCCGCAATAATTCGTGACTGCCAACTTTCATCAACTCTCGTAGCTTCTCGTGCTGGTTTGACCGGGCCTAAAGTCAAATTTAAGTTGACAATACATGCAGTACGTGTTTTAAACTGTTCGGTTATCGCACCTTGACAACATCAGGACCAGTAATAAAAAGATACGACGAGTCCTACAACATAACATCAAATAAGTCGACTAGATATACAGTAGATCACAAAGACCGTACAGTACTAAATTTAAAATTTTTTACTTCAAATCCAAATTAAACCCACAGGCCTACAATCCTGGCAAAAACTAATGAAACATCAAGTATGATTAACAAATTAAATCTATTCTTCCCCCCTTTCAATGTTGATTAAGATGAGTAAAAAACCTACACAAACAGTGCTCTCTGCCATCGATGAACTATTGAACACAATTTTTTAGACTCTACGGCCAACATTGTTCAGAGGGGAGGGAGTAGATTGTAGGCCTGTAAAGTGAGCTCAACATACCTTCACCATGAAAGTGAAATCTGTTATAGCCGGAGAATAGACTGCACCTCCTACAAAACATTACCGTAATAAACCACCGATATTATAATATCTTCATGATTTTATCTGAATGTGCTGATGGAATATATAGCCAAATTTGAGGAATACAGCCTCCCTCTTTTAATTCCAAGCCTGATAAGTTAACTCCACGATGGAAGAGTGAAAAGAAAAAATGATTAAAAATTATTTTGCGTACTTTTTAATAGGATTTACAATTTCTAAGATTAAAGTTAAAACGTTAATTATGATCTCCATTCCACTTCAGTTTAATGTTTACAACAAAGTTTTAGCATGTCCGCGTTTTTTAAAAATGTCTTGAAAAATAAAATTCATACCTGCGCATGGTCCCATAATTACAGAAATCTGAGGAATTACTCCTGATGCCATCACATTCCGCTAAAAATGATCAAAATTTTATTGGATATGTACTACTACTTAATGCAGTGGAGATATATATCCTAAACTAAACTAAAATAAAATTAAACTAGCTACACTAAATTTATTTTGATACTCCACATAGGTCCATCCGTTATAAAAAAAAATTTCGTAAGTAAGGGGCTGATCTCTTATTGTCCCAGCGTTACATTAGGAAACTGATGTACCACAGGAAGTGTCAAACACGTCGGTTTTTCCGTGCATTTTCTACTGCATGAACTCAGAACTTTCGTGTTTATAACACGTTTATAAAGTTCAGCAAGTCTATAACCTGCCACCTTTACGCTTATCTTAGGTTTACCAGACGGACCTGCCGGCCAAGTGCCGACGGACTGTTTTCTGGCTGACCGATCGACGAACAAGAAGATTTCTCGACAGCCAATCGATCCAAACATTCAAGAGTACATCTTTTTCCTCATTAGATTGAGTGGTTGTCAAGATCGAAATCTTCGACAAAGTTTTGTAATCAACGCCGAGGCCTGTACCCCCACAGTTTCTGATTGATTGATTGGTTGACTGACTAATCTATCCAAATACTCTGTCTCAATGGTCTCATGGTCAAACGAGAATGAGAGTGGATGAGAGTTGCAACAATAGCTCGAGTTTGGCCGCCACCTCATCAACTCTCATTAACTTTGAGAATTGATGAGAGCATTCAGTACGCCGCGCGGCAATATCCAGTCAACTCTCATCAACTCTCATGCCACTGACCTTGTTCTCGTTTGACTGGGGCATTAAAGTTGAGAAAATATTCATGCAAACTCTCGCTTCTCAACTCTTATTCTCGTTTGACCAGGGCTTTTACCTGTGACCTGTCTCACAACCATGAAAATACCTGAAAAATATCAGCGTAACCAGCAAGGGATTCTACACCTTCCTGGATACGGGCTCCGCCTGAATCATTTAATCCAATCACTGGAGCACCAACTAACATAGCTTTATCCATAACCTTCATGAATGGACGAAAAAGACAGATGAGCTAATTGCCTGCTTTTATTTGGTTGCGACTATCATGACCATGTCATTATATCACGCTCGCTATAATGTGAAATATCCATGGTGATGCTCCAGCTTTATATCTTTTTTGTCATGTATGAAATCAATCTTAACTGATGGTGAAGATATTTTGGCGATTGTATATATTAATATGTAACATGTGCAAACTTGATGACATTGTCATTGATGATATGTTTGCAACTTCTACAACCTTATCGACATATCCTTTTCTTGAAACAGATTTTGCATTGGGAACGGTTTAACACGTTTTCAATAAACAATACGGCTCTAAAAAAACTAAACATGATCTGCTCAAAAGAGCTTCTGCATGAAAGAGATAATTTCGTATTCAGTAATTTTATTAATCTTCAGTTACTGTCTGCATGTATGTTATATATTCACCTTGCATATTTTCTTAGCATGAGCTCCTGAAAGACTTCCACCAAACACAGTAAAATCCTAATTATTTGCAAAGAAGATAGACACAGCTATTTTTAACATTAATAATATTTTAATACGTACAAATATTTTTGGAAATCGTATTACGAAATGCATTGAGATGAAATGTATTATGTATGGTATTTGTGACTTAAATAACGTATACTCTCGCATATTACATTATTTATAAGTTTCAAAGTTAGATTTCTTGTAAAATGTGATATACTAATTATGAAGATATGATTAAGCATGCAATGCAAGTTACAAAATTAAAATGTTTTATTAAATAGAAAAACGTTATTGACAGTTGTATATAGTATTATATATTAGCACACCAGATAATTTTTAACAAAATTACCTGACTGAAAACAAAACATATTCTCCCATTTATTAAGCCTTGTCCAGTCACAACACTGTCACCTGTAATCTGTTATGAACAAAATCTTTTACAAGTACAGACAAATAGCTAGTACATACTACTGGCCATAGAAAACTGTGCAATGTTGAAAGATACAGAAATGTACTGTATGTATTGTAAGTTATCTGAAAAGAGCACTTGGGTGCTCTCTAACAGGGATCATTGGCCTAGGAGGGGCCAGGAGGGGCTGAAAAGGGCCATCAGGTCTAGCTCAACACTAAATCAGACACAATGAACTTGGAAGTAAAATTTGTTTTTTCTCCAATTTATTAGTATTCATTTAATAAGTCAGAGTAGACAGTTTTATGCACTGTCTACTTTATGTCTCTGGAAAAACCCAGAGTAAACAAAACAATTAGTGAGGAATGATCAGAAGAGATTAATTTTTAATACTACTAATTTTATTGTTAACAATCACAGTCTGTTACAGTTTTTAAGGCTTGACATAGTCAAGCCCAACTATAGCTCCACTCAGAGCTACATGTACATGAGTTACATGACTTGTACATAATTCTATTTTACGTACCAGTTGCATGTTGAGTAGATGGGAATAAAGCAGCATTGTGATGTTATAGACATAATGGATTCCAGGTCTTTAGATTACCATCTCAATTAACACACTGTTAATAAGCCTATTACATACTTGCAGCATGCAGATCTGAAATACAATTTTTTCTTTGGAAAATATGCACTACTCAAAATTAGAAAATTACTTAGTGACCATGATTTGGTCATACAATACACCAGGACGTCCAGGCAACAGATTGGAATTGACATATGGTGGTGTATTCCTCCCAATGATAGTGAGTAATCATCATATAAATCTATATATAGTGAGGTAATACTATATGGAAACAGGATTTCCAAATTGCATGGGTGCAGCAGGAGAAGTGAATTCCACTGCAAGTTGTCTTTGATTTTGACAAATGTTAGTTCAATGTTAATTAAGCTCAGTGTTTATATTACCAATTTTTAAAACAATATTTCAAAAATATAATTCACTACTTGAGAAAATTACCATGAAACTGACAATATGTTTATGTCATTAACATTTGGAAAAATCAGCCAGACAGATCACAAATCCCAAAGTCATCAAAGAGTTTTTATATTGTTGAATTTTATCCAAGTACTGTTTGAATTAATCAATAGAACATCTAATAATTTACCATATTTCCCTCATCTTGCATTCCAAAATCATGACAGTCATGCTCCATGAACATATCATATTCAATAAATGAACCTTCATCGAGCAGTAGATGAATTCTCTCTCTTGCAGTTAACTTTCCCTGAAGTCGATAACAATATCAGAATAGCCACATACCTTTTGCACTTTATTATATGTCTACATGTTAAATAAATGATAAATTAGTTATGATAAATTAGTTTTGTAAAATGTTTTATTTTAACCCATCTATTAATGCCCTCCCCTTCATCCTTTACCCTTGATGAGTAACTGTAAATGTCTCCTGTTAACCCGCATCAGCATGAAAGAACCTTGGTGGACCCAATTGGGTATATGTTGGCAATACAGATTTAGAATTAAAATTTAATTTATTAGCTGTACGTGCCTTAAATATACATATGTTTTTTTAGAATAAGGAAGGACCTTTGTGGGTGGTTGTCACTTAATTTAGAACTGGATTGATTTGAAGTACTGGCAGAAGATCTAATTTGTCTGGAGGTACGGATGACTGGAAAAAGAGAAGGTTTATGATTGCTAGTTCGTGTATTATCTTCATTGTAAAGAGAACCATGTCAAGGTGTTTGTGCAAATAGCAGATTAGTTGAAGGGATAGATGCTGGAGTCTGGCAGTATATAGTATTATAGTCTATGATGCAGCTGTGTTGTAACTCATGGATGTATTTATAGTTGCTTTCTTGATCTGTATTCTTTCAATATGCCTTAAAATAAAGACTGTGGAGCCCAAATTTGCATTGCATGACCCTAGTGTGGTCGTACTAGAGCCAAGATACAGTATATGTTGTACCACAGTTGTCTGTTTCATGTACGTTTGCTATCCCACACTCCAATATCTCATTCACTGTCAGTTTGTACTACCGGTATGTTCGAGTTGTTTAGTTTGTGGGTGGTTGCAATTGGTATGAGCTTCCTTGTACGTGATCTGTTGGGATTTACATTTTGTCTTCTTGAAAGGGAGGCCAGACACTGACAACCAATTTGTGAGGTTGTTGGGGTGAGGTTGTTGAGATCAGGTTGGAGGCATGTTCACAATCATCTTCAGTTCTGATGGTAATAAAAAACATTTTTGTATCGTCAGCAAACATTGCAACTGGTTGGATATAACAGCATCAAGAAGGTTGCTAATGTATAAGACAAAGAGGATAGGGCCAAGGATATCTCCGGCACGCAATTTTGATGCTTTCTATATATTTACTATTAAATTTTCGAAATCTCCGGCACGCAATTTCCAAACTTTCCAGTCTGGAACAAGTTAAATGTGGCCAATAAAAAATGTGCAGCCTTGGCGACTAACCTCTACAGCTGTATATTGCCGTTAATTATATTTTATGTCAAGTTTTTCACAGTTCTAACACTTGTTAAATATATTCTTTATAAGGAAAATTAAACTTCCTCTTTAAACGTACCCTCTTGTGCTGACGATCAATTCGGTTCTGCCCTCCACCAACTAACGCCTCTTCTCTTTTTTTCTCGATTCTTTCAGTGACATTTGATGAAGACGCACTAAGTATTAGAGCATTACTAACTCGTTGAAAACGATTCCTATATTTAAATACAAGAGGCGAGAAACTTGCTTTGGATATTCTAGGGATGTGACTCCACACACGTCCCAACACGTTCGCCATTTTGCTTCACTGCTATAAAAGTTTTAATTTTGTACTTTTCACGGATGTGGTATAGTCAACGTGCTTAACGGAGAAAGGTCATTGGTTCACACATGGCATATCCTGTTGGATTTGCTTTGTCATGTTAAATAACATACATCAGCAAGCCAGATTGTAAAGTATTATTTTTGCCTCGATTGGAGAATTTCCGAGAATATGTCATGGGGCATAGTCATTTTCAGTTCTTTGTGTATGAAGCCATGAAGCTATAAAGCTATGATATGTATACTAGCTTCATAGCATAATGATACTTGTGCGAATCACTGATAGAAATTTTTGTCGAGCACTTCTATCATGAGCCCCTGGCTCGAGTGATTGGGCAACCACACTCTGTGTCATTCGACATTAAATAAATTATTCTATAAACGGAAACCTTATTTTGAAGTATACTATCTAGCGAACACCATTCTAAATCCAAAGAAATTCATGACCATGGCATAGATTTTCCTTCGAAGCGGAAACACTTCACCACACGTTTCACGCGTGGGTTACACGCAGTGGATTTATGCGTAAACACGCTTCCACACGCGAAAGATCATGTGTGTCAAATTGTTTTTCTTTGTCGAGACAAATTATTTTGTTTACAAATCAATTTAATACATGAAAGATGAAACGATACCAAACTCATATTTTACCATTGACATACTGTAATATGTTACAGTTTCTGGATTCTGTAACGTCTGTTCGTATCGTTCATCGAAATGGCCCGAAATGTTGCAAAACGAAAACTCATTTGGAAAATTTCTAATTGGGTACAGTAACATAAATAATTAATTGTTACCGGTGATGCATAAATTAGCACCGTAAATAACCTTCAAGTTAAAAAACGTACAAATTTGAAATTTCAGGCGGCCATCGAAAACGAGCAGGGTGTTTTTGAATTCCTTTTTTATCTGAGCGTTTTAAAATCTATATCGCAGATGAAATGGAGAATGCAAGTGCTACATCACTGTATGTTCAAGCATGCAAGTTTCTACTTTGTGGTGAAGATAAGTCATCCTGGGATCAACTCATGGCAGTCTTGCCTCAACTCAGAAACGCTTTGACTTGTCGTGTTTGTCGTGGGTTAATTGTAGATCCACTGAGCTCAGGGTATTGTCAACATTATGTATGTAGGGCTTGTTTACAGAAAAAACGAGCATTAAATCCTGGATGTAAGTGGTGTTTAGACTTTAGCAAACTCAGGCAAAGCGACGAACAAATTCGAGTTGTACTCGCTTGTTACAAACTCCTTTGTGAAGCCATAAAGTCATCGAGTTTCTATGTAAGCAGCGACAAAAACATAGTCGTAGATAACCTATTGAAGGAAGCTAAACTAAACTCGGACGTGTTACCAAATTCAAGTTTTGTAGTTTCAAATAACTCAAGAATTTTGGATAAAAAAATGGTGGACAATGTATCACGTGATCAATTGAAAACGTGTGCGCGGGAAAAGGTAGATGTAAAAACTGCTGTAGGTAATAACTTTCATACAAAGAAAATCCAAGAATCAACAACAAATGACATTTTAGAACATTGTGATGAAAAGTCATTTGAGCTTCTTAAACCTAGCATGATAGTGGTAGAAGGAAAGAATAACCAACTGCAACCAAATGCATTCAAAGTAAAACCTGATAACAGTAACAACAAATATATAAATGGTAACAACTGCAATGATGTCAATGATTTGGTCACCATAGAAGAAAAGAATGGCCAATTGCAACCCAACACAATCGAAACGGAACCTGATAACACTATTGCAAATTGCACCATTAATGTGATTTCTTTAGTAGAAAAAAATGCCCAACTCCAACCAAATGCAATCAAAATAGAAATTGACAACACCAATATTAATTGCAGTGATCAACTTGATTTCAACAGTGAGGTCAGTGAGGAGATGGATTCCAAAAGCAAAGATGATTCTTGTGAGATAAATAACAATGGAGCTAAAACTCATTTTGTACAAAAGGTAAAGTCAAGGAACAAGAGAGCCTGCTTAAGACCACGAAATGGACAGTTGGTTCAAAAATTTGAAGCAGGCAGGTATATGAGAAAACGGAAACTTGCTGCACAGACCTGTAATCAGAAGAATAGGCCGAGAAAGAAATGTAAGATTGGTTTAACTAAATAAGTAGTGAGATGTACTATAAAACTTCAATTATTTTTTTAGCCAATATGTAACAATTAGATCCTTAACACATAGGAATATTTCTACTATTTAGGTTAGGTAACAATGTAACTGCTCATTAGGCCAATAAATGACTTAAATGTAACTTTTATCTAGCCAATTAGTTAGACTAAATAGCAGTCTTTACCAATTTCAAAATATGTAATATCTATAATATCTATAGTTAGGATTATTTTAACCTAGAATTTGTGACTTGCATCAGAATATTGTAAAAGAATACTGAAAAGCATGTACAAGAATACTGTAAACCTGAAAAGTGTCATTCTTTTATGTTTTTCATCTGTAACTTATAATAGGCCAATTAGCCTTCTCACGCCCACTTTTCTGCCATTTTGGGGGTACTGCCTCTCCCATGTTTGAGAGTCTCCACATCATGAAATGCAATTTTTTAGCCTTGATGTGTTTGCATAATGGTAAATTTACAGTTACAAATTTAAAAGTCGCTTTTCACGCTGTTTGAATTGTCTAGAATCTATTATGAGGGCAGACAGTACCCAAAATGGCAGATTTTGGCATTCATGAGAAAGGCCAATTGGCACTATCACTTGCCTCATGATGCAGTGCTTAAAATGCATGTAGACATATAGCCCGCGTGCAGGCCCAAGGGAGCAGGCTGAAGGGAACTTGCCTGCATGCGGGCTAGTAGACATATTTTCAACAGCTGTATGGGCAGTTTTTAAATGTTTTTGTGTGTGTCGGTCATCAGGAAAAAACTATTCCAGGATGCATTACAGATCCCTTGCATTGTGCATGGCACAAACCTAATCATCGTTAACAGTCTAGTATTCCCACTTTCTTAGATGTCTTTGTAAATGATAATTGTACCATGCATCAAGGGATCCACTCTAAAAGGGCCGGTTTTATACTATTAAAATTTGGTGTAAACATAAATTTCTTTCAGACTACAACGATACATCCTTTAGATAAATTATTCTACCACAAATCTCCTCTTGGTCAGGGAGTCTCATGAGTTGTGAGTGAATCGCCTTTCATCTTCATTCATGTGAGCAAGGCTTCCGGGGCCAAGGAAGTATCATGATGTGACATAATTAAAACAGTGTATTCAAATGTCCTTCAGAAACAGTTTAATTAACCAGTCAAACAAATGAAACAATTGGGCAAGGGCTTCTTTAACTGTAAAAAATGAATGGTATTTTACTATTTGTGGAAATTATAATAACCAATAATGGATGTTCAGTTTCTCCATGATTGGTTTAAACATGGCAAATCTTTTAACAATTTTATTGACATTTTACAAGCTGTTACTCCTGTTATAGCATCACACAAGTAAATAACATTTTTTGCACTTCCTTACATTATATTAACCTGTTGTGTATTAATTACAAGAGGTGCAAATAAACCGAATACATAACATATAACCCAACTAATACATAAGTAGTAACATAACTCAACTAATCCAAACAATACCCAAATACACTTTACATCACAAGCAAGCCCTTACAGTAATAAAATATCAACAGATACATGTATACAAACATTGGTCACAGATGCTGTAGCCTCCATAACACAAACAGTGTTTCCGAAACACCATCAGCTTTAGGGAAGCCAAGGTTGCTATGCAGCAAACAATTTCATTTTTTCATGTCACTTTTAACAAATATAAAAGTTTTCAGTGTTGATATACAGTTATATCAACACAAGTGGATATTGGGAAAACAAGAAATTGTGAGGAAACACAGAGGGCAGAGTGTTTTCACACAATTTTGATTTTTCCCAATTTTCATGAGTGTTGATATTATAACTGTATATCAATACGGAAAAATGTTTTATATGTTTTTAATATAGCACAAATAATACAAAGAAAGAAATTTTCTGTGTTGACATTGATAAGATTTATGTCAACACGTCTCTTAGCCAATCAGCATTCAGAATTTACAAATGCTATAATATAGCAAAGTTGCTAAATGTCATACTGATACATATTTTCCAGACATTTATTACAGCATTTCACACAAGTGAACAACTATGTAGCATAGATAATAGCAATTGTATTAGGACTTCTGATAATAGCAAATGTATTAGAACGACTAAAGGGAAGTAGGGGCATAGGCAGCCCAAAAAGGCATGGTATTTGTCTCTTATGTAGTCATGGTATTTGTCTCTTTTATGTTGCTTGGGAAAGTTTTGAAAGCTTGCACGTGAAAATCTTTCACTCTTGGGTATGCATATACGAGTCCAGTACAAAACGTCATCATGTAACAACAGCACTTCATCAAAATTTAAAAAATATGACATCACCACAGGGTGGGTAACCCCAGCATAGTTTTATTTTGTTAAAAACCCAAAAAAAATTCGCTTTTTTAAAAAATTAACATCCTTAGAATAAGCTTTTGAATTTAGAACTTTGGGAGAACATAGTAAAATTACCAGTGTTTGAAATGATGTATATATTTTAATTGTTTTTGCTTGTAATTTGCAAAATATTTTTAGTAAACGTTGTAATAAATTTCCGTTAAAAATCTTCCCAACCTTGTCATAATAATAAACAACGCCCTAGCACCATGTGCGAGCGCGAGAGATTTTTACTCACTAGCTTTCAAAACTTTTCCAAGCTATGACTAATGAGACTACATAAAAGAGACAAATACCACACATTTTTGGGCTGCCTATGGTAGGGGTTAGTTTCACATTCCTTACCTGGGGAAGACGTGGATGTTTTCTGGAATGATCCATAATTATGTTATAGGCTATACTCTGGCCGGTTGTCATTGTCAGCAATCTCAATATAGTTGTCTACTTTTCAAACTCTGAATCTAGAACTCTAAAATGAACATGTCTATTTGATTAATTGTTCTTCAACATGGACAACCATGTGCTCTTTTAAAGTTTTTAAATAAGCAAAACACTGATCACAGAAATCACATTTAAAAGGCTGCTCTCCAGTATGTGTTCTCTTATGACAGATCAAGCCTGCTGACTGAGAAAAGGCTTTGTCACAAACATCACATTGGTAAGGTTTTTCTCCTGTATGTGTTCTCTTATGATTGGTGAGAATACCACCTTGGGTGAAGCACATGCCACAGATGTCACATTTATAAGGTTTGTCCCCTGTATGTCGTCTCGTGTGGCGAACCAAGTTGGATGAATGTAAGAATGCCATTCCACAAGTATCACAAACATGCGGCTTTTTTCCTGTGTGGGTTTGCTTGTGCTGGTGCAGACCATAAGATGTGGCAAATGCCATATCACATTTTTTGCATTTGTAAGGTTTTTTGCCAGTGTGTAATACCTTATGAAGTTTCAAGCTTGATAATTGGGTATACGACTTCTCACAAATGTCGCATTTATATGGCTTATATCCTGTGTGGGATCTTTTATGTTCTGCCAAAGTATCTGTACGGGAAAACATCTTTTTACATATGTCACATTTGTGTTTTTTCTCCCCTGTGTGAACAGCCATGTGACGTTTCAAATGACTGGCAAACATAAACGGTTTAAAACATTCCTCACATCTGAAAGAGTTGTCTCTTGCATGAACTCGTGCATGATAGCTTAATCTCTGTTCACTACAAAATGTCTTACCACAAACTGTACATTTTGCTCGAGGTTTCTTTTCAGCTTTAGGACATTCACCATTTGAACTTTCTTGATTCATTTTCTTTTTACAAATATATAATAGCCAAGACAGGTGGACACACACACACAAACGTTCCCACAAATATTATATTTAGATATAATGTTTATTAGCGACCTACAGTTACTCCGTTGCTGATACTTGTTTCTGCCAGAAAATATTTAGTTTTCGCTTTTAACTTTATATAAACCAACAAAAATGGCGTGTGATCATCAGCTTCGTGTCAGCTTTTTCAAGGAAGACTGGAAGAGGTCACGTGGGTTTATCCAGAGCAATGCCTGTGCGCGGGCTAGGACATATTGCTCATACCACGGCTTACACGAGCGCTACACTCTCCTCCGCAGAGGCTTTGTTGAATTTTTTTAGTTTGTTTTCTTTCTATATTGTAGTTTGTTTTCTTTTTATATATAAACTAAAGTTTGACTATAGAGTTTGCGGGCAGTAGCGGGCTAGGCAGAGAAGTGGGCACGCGGGCGGAGCGAGCGTGCGGGGTTAAAAGGGGGCATCGTGGACATTTGGAGATAATAGGGAATCTTAAAAGGGGCATCGTGGACATTTGGAGATAATAGGGAAAGCGCTATGTCCTATGACGCAAATTGCCGCCAAAAATTAGCCTGCGAACAGGCTCTTAAGCTGAATTGAGAGCCTGCATCGATGACTAATGAATTTGAATATCTGCGTCTCAAATCGTGACGCGAAATTCTCATTGGTCAGATGCTATAATTTATATGTTTCCGCTGAGCTCTATATATGTCAACTGCTGAAGCACTATGCATAAAAAACACATTAACTGATCAAATTGGTCTTGCTCGTCTTATCTCAAAGCACGAAATGTTCTGTTTTGAGAAAACAGTATTTAAAACATTTAAACTTTTGCTTGAATATCTTATATTTCGAAAAACAGTATAAACTATACGGTCTAAATTTAGGGGCGGACCATTTGATTTTTGAGGGGGGGGGTGGAAGATTCAGTCTGTGCAAGAATTTTTTTTCCGCCCAGGCGAACGAGACAGATATTTTTTTCCTGTAAAAGTGCAGCGCAAGATATTTTTTTCCCAATATATTTGGCCGCAGGATATTTTTTTTGCCTCTTATAATAACGGCTTACAGTAACTTTAGGCTTTCATATAGCTATCATCGGAGACGTAGCAGGGGTTTTCAGTCAGAGGAGGCCGAGAACTGAATCCCAAGAGGGGCCAAGGAATTTTCACTGTGCTTTATTTTATATATGGTTATGTCTTAATGTTCCCCACACAAAAGCGTGCAAGTTTACTTACAAAGAATGTATAACTGCACCAAAACCTAAAACATGCAGGGATAGAGTAGAGTACTCGAAAATGGGGGAGGGTACAGTATATGAATGACCTGTAACCTTGGCATGCTCCCCCGAGAAAATTTTAAAATTTGAACCTCGGAAATGCTATTTCCTGCGTTTTCAGCCATGGATAATTATCTTAAGCCCAGATTTTCTCAGGGGGGGGGCAACAATTTTGCCAGGGAACA
>CACRXK020001966.1:0-47578 GCA_902702795.2 Paramuricea clavata | reverse complement strand
TATATATGTATATATGTATGTATATGTATATGTATATGTATATGTATATGTATATGTATATGTATATGTATATGTATATGTATATGTATATGCATATGTATATGTATATATATGTATATATATGTATATGTATATGTATATATGTATATATGTATATATGTATATATGTATATATGTATATATATGTATATATGTATATATGTATATATGTATATATGTATATATGTATATATGTATATGTATACGTATATGTATATATATATATATGTATATATATATATATGTATATATATATATATATATGTATGTGTATGTGTATGTGTATGTGTATGTGTGTGTGTCCTTGTCAATGTGTGCCTGTGGGGACCTCGGTGAGTTTAATACATACACTATGGGGACTCATCGCGCTGTGAGGACTTGAGACGAGTCCCCGCAAAGTTTTCAGCCGATTTCTTGTCACAAAATATTTTTTTATGCACAAATAAAATAAGTGTTACCCGAATACCGTAACCAAGATGTTTAATTTTGTCGGCTATTAAAATACTAATAAAATAATATGAAAAAACTCACATTTATTAGAGTCCTCACAATTATGTTTGGTGAGTTATCAGTGTAAAATTGTGTAAAAAATATATCATGCCTTCTGGGGTCCTCGGCAAATATTTTTTTCTTATGGGGACTTGTAGTATTACCCGAATAAAAGGTCACCCCAATCCGTATAATACTGATCAAAATTATACCTGGGGTGGTTCACTGGGGAAAAAATGTGAAATCCATACTATGAAATTTGCAATTGCATCACTAAATCCATAGTATATCCATACTATTTCGATTCTATATCCATAGTATGGAAATATACAATTATTATGGTTAATCAAAATCCATTCTATTTCCAATAAAGGTCCATACAATTTCCATTCTATGACCTTTTATGGATTTTCAAAATTTTTTCCAGTGGTTCTTGCACTTGCAGCACACTATTCTTGATGCTTAGGATTTTCTGGAGTATACTGATGCGATGCAACTCATTCTTTTGCACAATCTATATACATATGATCAACAGACTCCACTTTTCTCCCCATGATTTTTAATTTTTAAAATATATGTCGTATTCCGGAGGAAATCAAGGTACTAATACACCTCATATTCTGCAGTGAACAAGTATTTATGACTGCGAAAGAGATATCTTAGGACTGAATGATTTTTTTTCTTCATACCCAGCTCATTATTAAACACGGACTTCGAAATTGCTCTGTATTGTCATCGATTAAATTTACATAATATTTGCAATGCCTAGAAAAACCTCCAGATCTATCAATTTATATTCCAGCTTAATTTGCAACAAATTTACCCTTCCCACTATAAATCGGGAAGAAGTCTCAGTTTTGATTTATATATGTTCTAATGTAAATTGATACAAGATATTTCACTTACGGTTAGCACCTTATATATGCCTTACAAAATGAAGTAAAAACGCTCACTTAAAAAATCAGCAAAACTAGCATACAGGTTTTTCGGCAAGACCCGGCAATGTTACTGTATAACATACCGCAGTCCCCATATCGCGCAGTGAACAAGTATTTATGACTGCGAAAGTGATATCTTAGAGCTAAATGATTTTTGCTTCATAATCCAGCTAACTATTAAACACGAACTTTGAAATTCCTCCATATTATTATCCATTAATTGTATATAATATATCCGACCTCTAGAAAAACCTGCCTATCTATCAATTTATATTCCAGCTTAATTCGCAACAAATTTACCCTTCCCACTATAAATCGGGAAGACGTTTCAGTTTTGACTTATATATGTTCTAATGTAAATTGATACAAGATATTTCACTTACGGTTAGCACCTTATATATGCCTTACAAAATGAAGTAAAAACGCTCACTTAAAAAATCAGCAAAACTAGCATACAGGTTTTTCGGCAAGACCCGGCAATGTTACTGTATAACATACCGCAGTCCCCATACCGCTCAGTGAACAAGTATTTATGACTGCGAAAGTGATATCTTAGAGCTAAATGATTTTTGCTTCCTAATCCAGCTAACTATTAAACACGAACTTTGAAATTCCTCTATATTATTATCCATTAATTGTATATATTATATCCGACCTCTAGAAAAACCTCCCTATCTATCAATTTATATTCCAGCTTATTTCGCAACAAATTTACCCTTCCCACTATAAATCGGGAAGACTTTTCAGTTTTGACTTATATATGTTCTAATGTAAATTGATACAAAATATTTCACTTACGGTTAGCACCTTATATATGCCTTACAAAATGAAGTAAAAACGCTCACTTAAAAAATCAGCAAAAATAGCATATATATAGGTTTTTCGGTAAGACCCCGTAATGTTACTGCATAACATACCGCAGTCCCCAAATCTCGCGCTGAACAAGTATTTATAACTGCGAAAGAGACATCTTAGAGCCGAATGATTTTTGCTTCATAATCCAGCTAACTATTAAACACGAACATTGAAATTGCTCCATATTATTATTCATTAATATTATATAATATATGCAACCTCAAGAAAAACCTCCATATCTACCAATTTATATTCCAGCTTAATTTGCAACAAATTTACCCGTCCACTATAAATCGGGAAGACGTTTCAGTTTTGACTTACATATGTTCTAATGTAAATTGATACAAAATATTTCACTTACGGTTAGCACCTTATATATGCCTTACAAAATGAAGTAAAAACGCTTTCTTACAAAATCAGAAAAACAGGATATAGGATTTTCGGCAAGACCCCGTAATGTTACTGTATAACATACCGCAGTCCCCATATCGCGCAGTGGACAAGTATTTATGACTGCGAAAGAGATATCTTAGAGCTGAATGTTCCTTTCTTCATAATCCAGCTCATTATTAAACACGGACTATGAAATTGCTCTGTATTGTCCTCGATTAAATGTACATAATATTTGCAACCTCTAGAAAAACCTCCACATCTATCAATCTATATTCCAGCTTAATTTGCAACAAATTTACCCTTCCCACTATAAATCGGGAAGACGTCTTAGTTTTGACTTATATATGTTCTAATGTAAATTGATACAAAATATTTCACTTACGGTTAGCACCTTATATATGCCTTACAAAATGAAGTAAAAACGCTCACTTAAAAAATCAGCAAAAATAGCATATATATAGGTTTTTCGGTAAGACCCCGTAATGTTACTGCATAACATACCGCAGTCCCCATATCGCGCAGTGAACAAGTATTTATAACTGCGAAAGAGACATCTTAGAGCCGAATGATTTTTGCTTCATAATCCAGCTAACTATTAAACACGAACATTGAAATTGCTCCATATTATTATTCATTAATATTATATAATACTTGCAGCCTCTAGAAAAACCTCCACATCTATCAATCTATATTCCAGCTTAATTTGCAACAAATTTACCCTTCCCACTATAAATCGGGAAGTCGTCTTAGTTTTAACTTATATATGTTGTAATGTATATTGATACAAGATATTTCACTTACGGTTAGCACCTTATATATGCCTTACAAAATGAAGTAAAAAGGCTCACTTAAAAAATCAGCAAAACTAGCATACAGGTTTTTCGGTAAGACCCGGCAATGTTACTGCATAACATACCGCAGTCCCCATATCGTGCAGTGAACAAGTATTTATGACTGCGAAAGTGATATCTTAGAGCTAAATGATTTTTGCTTCATAATCCAGCTAACTATTAAACACGAACTTTGAAATTCCTCTATATTATTATCCATTAATTGTATATAATATATCCGACCTCTTGAAAAACCTCCCTATCTATCAATTTATATTCCAGCTTAATTCGCAACAAATTTACCCTTCCCACTATAAATCGGGAAGACTTTTCAGTTTAGACTTATGTACGTTCTAATGTAAATTGATACAAAATATTTCACTTACGGTTAGCACCTTATATATGCCTTACAAAATGAAGTAAAAACGCTCACTTAAAAAATCAGCAAAAATAGCATATATATAGGTTTTTCAGTAAGACCCCGTAATGTTACTGCATAACATACCGCAGTCCCCATATCGCGCAGCGAACAAGTATTTATAACTGCGAAAGAGACATCTTAGAGCCGAATGATTTTTGCTTCATAATCCAGCTAACTATTAAACACGAACAATGAAATTGCTCCATATTATTGTTCATTAATATTATATAATATTTGCAACCTCAAGAAAAACCTCCATATCTTCCAATTTATATTCCAGCTTAATTTGCAACAAATTTACCCGTCCACTATAAATCGGGAAGATGTTTCAGTTTTGACTTACATATGTTCTAATGTAAATTGATACAAAATATTTCACTTACGGTTAGCACCTTATATATGCCTTACAAAATGAAGTAAAAACGCTTTCTTACAAAATCAGAAAAACAGGATATAGGATTTTCGGCAAGACCCCGTAACGTTACTGTATAACATACTGCAGTCCCCATATCGCGCAGTGAACAAGTATTTATGACTGCGAAAGAGATATCTTAGAGCTGAATGTTGCTTTCTTCATAGTCCAGCTCATTATTAAACACGGACTATGAAATTGCTCTGTATTGTCCTCGATTAAATGTACATAATATTTGCAACCTCTAGAAAAACCTCCACATCTATCAATCTATATTCCAGCTTAATTTGCAACAAATTTACCCTTCCCACTATAAATTGGGAAGACGTCTTAGTTTTAACTTATATATGTTGTAATGTATATTGATACAAGATATTTCACTTACTGTTAGCATCTTATATATGCCTTACAATTAACATGAAGTAAAAACGCTCACTTAAGAAATCAGCAAAAATAGCATATATATATAGGTTTCTCGGTAAGACCCCGTAATGTTACTGCATAACATACCGCAGTCCCCATATCGCGCATTGAACAACTATTTATGACTGCGAAAGAGATATCTTAGAGTTGAATGATTTTCGCTTCATAATCCAGCTAACTATTAAACACGAACATTGAAATTGCTCCATATTATTATTCATTAATATTATATAATATTTGCAACCTCTAGAAAAACCTCCACATCTATCAAATTATATTCCAGCTTAATTTGCAACAAATTTACCCTTCCCACTATAAATCAGGAAGACGTCTTAGTTTTGACTTATATATGTTCTAATGTAAATTGATACAAGATATTTCACTTACGGTTAGCACCTTATATATGCCTTACAAAATGAAGTAAAAACGCTCACTTAAAAAATCAGCAAAAATAGCATATGTATAGGTTTTTCGGTAAGACCCCGTAATGTTACTGCATAACATACCGCAGTCCCCATATCGCGCAGTGAACAACTATTTATGACTGCAAAAGAGATATCTTAGAGTTGAATGATTTTTGCTTCATAATCCAGCTAACTATTAAACACGAACTTTGAAATTGCTCTATATTATTATCCATTAATTGTATATAATATATGCAACCTCTAGAAAAATCTCCATGTCAATCAATTTAGATTCCAGCTTAACTTGTAACAAATTTACCCATCCACTATAAATCGGGAAGACGTTTCAGTTTTGATTTATATATGTTCTAATGTAAATTGATACAAAATATTTCACTTACGGTTACCACCTTATATATGCCTTACAAAATGAAGTAAAAACTCTCACTTAAAAAGTCAGCAAAAATAGCATATAGGTTTTTCGGTAAGACCCCGTAATGTTACTGTATAACATACCGCAGTCCCCATAACGCGCAGTGAACAACTATTTATGACTGCGTAAGAGATATCTTAGAGCTGAATGATTTTTTTTCTTCATAGCCCAGGTCATTATTAAACACAGACTTCGAAATTGCTCTGTATTGTCATCGATTAAATGAATATAATATTTGGAACCTCTAGAAAAACGTCCACATCTATCAATTTATATTCTAGCTTAATTTGCAACAAATTTACCCTTCCCACTATAAATCGGGAAGACGTCTTAGTTTTGACTTATATATGTTCTAATGTAAATTGATACAAGATATTTCACTTACGGCTAGCACCTTATATATGCCTTACAAAATGAAGTAAAAACGCTCACTTAAAAAATCAGCAAAACTAGCATACAGGTTTTTCGGTAAGACCCGGCAATGTTACTGTATAACATACCGCAGTCCCCATATCGCGCAGTGAACAAGTATTTATGACTGCGAAAGTGATATCTTAGAGGTAAATGATTTTTGCTTCATAATCCAGCTAACTATTAAACATGAACTTTGAAATTCCTCTATATTATTATCCATTAATTGTATATATTATATCCGACCTCTAGAAAAACCTCCCTATGTATCAATTTATATTCCAGCTTAATTCGCAACAAATTTACCCTTCCAACTATCCCTTACAAAAAATCCACATGAATTCACACGTGTGATTTCATGTGAAATCATGTGATAACATGTGAAATTATGTGATCTTATGTGAAATTTAACATGTGAAAAAATTTCACATGAAATCACATGTGAAATTTCACAAATGAAAGGATTTCACATGAAATCACATGTGACATTTCACATGTGAAAAGATTTCACATGAAATCACATGTGACATTTCACATGTGAAAGAATTTCACATGAAATCACATGTGACATTTCACATGTGAAAAGATTTCACATGAAATCACAAGTGAAATTTCACATGTGAAAGAATTTCACATAAACGTTACAAACTGACAAAGTGAAATTTACATGTACGTGAAAGGATTTCACATGAAATTACAAGTGAAATTTCACATGTGAAAAGATAAGGATTTCATATGAATTACAAATTACAAAGTGAAATTTCACATGTACGTGACAGGATTTCACATGAAATTACGCCTGAAATTTCACATGTGAAAAGATGACAATTTCACATGAATTACAAATTACAAAGTGAAATTTCACATGTACGTGAAAGGATTTCACATGAAATTTCGACTGAAATTTCACATGTGAAAGGATTTCTCATGAAATTACAAATTACATGTACAAGTGAAATTTCACATATGTGAAAATATTTCACATGAAATTACAAGTGAAATTTCACATGTGAAAAGATAAGGATTTCACATAACATTATAAATTACAAAGTGAAATTTCGCATGTACGTGAAAGGATTTCACATGAAATTACGACTGAAATTTCACATGTGAAAGGTTTCACAAGAAATTACAAATTACAATGAAATTTCACATGCGAAAGGTTTCACATGAAATTAAAAATTACAATGAAATTTCACATGTGAAAGGATTCACATGAAATTGAAAATTACAATGAAATTTCACATGTGAAAGGATTTCACATGAAATTAGAAGCAGTGACGGCGCCAGGCCTCAGGAATTGGGGTTGGGAGATTTGAGGGGCAAACTCATTTAATTTTTTTTGGGGGGGACGAGATAGAATTGTTAAACAGGTAGTGCTATTTGCCCATGCCGTTGTCATAGGACTTCCTCCCCTCAAGGAGATTCGCCCCCCTCCCCAACCACAGGAATATCGACCCCCTTTAGGATATTCGCCACCATATATGCGATGTGGTTTATTCAAATTTCGTGATACGTTCATCTTATTAGTGCCTTACATGTTTGAGAATTTAACTCAGCAAAACTAAAGCTTTTTTGCCTTTTTTGAAACGTATTATTGGAGTATTGGCAAATTTTACCATTCAGAGACTTACAAAATAATACTGAAACTGTAAAAACAGTATTATACGCGCATTCACTAATGACTAATGAGTAATGAGAACTTATAAACCATACATTTTTGGGCAATGTGGAGGTGCACTCCGCCCCACCCCCCAGAAAAAAGAAATCAGAAAAAAAATTGAAATGAAGTTTAATATTACTTTAAATCCTTTAATTAAAATCCCATGGATAGTAAAACTAGGGAGCGCTTCTTGGTGTATCTATTTTAGAAGACAAGGTGCCACGCGCGCAATGAGTTGTGGGATATTGCGTATCAAGTGTCGAGTGTGATTTGCAAATTTTTGATTTTTTCGTTTGGATACTGATTTCGCTCAAGAAAAGCTATATTCCGCTCAAGAAAAGGTATAAATGGTATTGGATAAGTGACTCTAAGTGTTGCTAAAGGCTTATTGATCTCAGGTATGTATTATTACTCTTTATATCATATAATTATAACGTCCATCGACCCTATTATTTCATTTTATCTTGTGGCTGTACTAGCCTGAACATGTGGCTGCTAAAATTTGAATTTGCGCACACAAGATTTTATATATTGAAATTATTTCATTTCAATGCCGCCAAATATTAGTTAAAACCAGCAATTCAAATTTTGAATAAGCACATTATATAGTGTATTATTTGAAACAATATGTGAAATGTGAACATGAATGTAAAATTTGGGTTTGCTACAAAATGGCTTGCAAACCTATTCATACCAAAACATGAGATTATTTGAGAGTATGAATTAAATTATGTTCTTTTAATCACCTCTCCCCTGGAATGCCTGTATTTCCAAGGTCTTTCAAGTCATTGAGTGCCAGCTATCTCCCCTTGACAAGTAAAATCACCTAGGCATTAATTCTGCCTAGGGTTACTGGCCGGGTTAGACAGAGTAAAATTAGTGGTGTTTTCACTACAATTAAACCTTGACCTAGCCTTGGCCAGGCCAAGGTAAATGTGGCACGTTTACACCATTACACTATTTTTTTGAGACAGGCCCGCTTTGGCCAAGAATTTTGGTATTAATTTTGTGTATTTTTATGTGTTGTCATGTTGGCCGCTGGTTGTCTGCTAATCTCTCACTGTGGACACACATTGCCATAAAAATAAGGCCCCGGCCAGGGCCGAAAGTGTTTACATTTACACAAGCTTAGGCCAGGTCTGTTGTAGTGAGCCCAGATTTCCTGGCCTAGGTCAGGTCAAGGCTAGGCCATTTCCACAAGCCTAGGCTTAGGCCAAGTCGGTTGTAGACTTGTAGTGAGCCCAGATTTCCTGGCCTAGGTCAGGACAGGGCTAGGCCAAAGTCTGTTTACACTGTCAAAATGTTGGCCAAGGCTGGTAGTGTAAACAAGACTATTGAATGCATCAAGGCACATTACGACTAAATGATTAGTGTTTCCCACAATATGGTAAAAAAGTATAAACTTTTGCTAGCTTGAGCTTGAAGGATCTTCCAAGCTAAACCCTTCTAGAGTATACCCTGTATATATGTGCCTTTTTATATGATAATGGCACGAATGGACAGTAGGTTATAATCCAGGATGGTGTGTTTAATATAGACACAATACACCCCACCTGGCAGGGATGATAGAGTGCTTATATTCATGAGAGTTTCTTGTCCTGGCAGGTGGGATCCTGTCTAGGCCAGATAGAAGTAGAATAATTCACTAAACAGTTGATACAGTTCATATTGCAAGCTGGGTCATGCCGGCGGGATCATAATAATTACAAAGTGGCTACATTATGATGTTTATGATGTTACTCTGAGTGTATATCCACACCGGGCAAGCTTGAAAAATATGCCTGACCATGGTGGGAATCGAACCTACAACCTTTGGAATACTAGCCTGGCAATACTCTGCCAACTGAGCTAAGCGGTCAGATCGGTTCGAATATGTGATATTTCGGAACAGAATCTAGTTCCTTCGATATCAATGTAATCGAAGGAACTAGAAAAATCATTACTGATTATTAGATTACATTGATATTGGAGGAACTAGATTCTGTTCCGAAATATCACATACTGTATTTGAATCAATCTGTCCGCGTAGGTCAGTTGGCAGAGCATTGGGCTAGTATTCCAAAGGTCATAGGTTCGATTCCCACCATGGTCAGGCATATTTTTTAATTACGCTTGCCCGGTGTGGATATATACTCAGCGTAACATCACAAGCATCATATTCCTGAGTACATTACACCAACACAGAAAAATCATTACTGGCTACAGTATATCTACAGGTCCTTAAACAGACTTTGCCAGGCTATATTTACAGGCTTACAGCACTCTTACGTACTAAACCAGAACTATAAAATTTATTGTCAATGAAGGATTTCAGCGAGCTCAAAAATAGATCAGAAGCTTAGGCAGATGGCTGCTGTGCTGTAGTCTGTGGTTCAAACCCGAGTTGGGACAGGTTTTTGTTCAACTTAACTAAAAATGTTTAACTTTTTTTCTGATTAGTTTTATTTTTGGGGGTAGAGGTTAGGGTTAGTTTTTTTTAATTTGTCTTTAACAATAAATACAACCTGTGTGGAGATTAAGAATGAGAGTGCCATAAATATACCTTGGTGAAGTTCGTTTACAGGCTTGAAGATATAGCCACTTTGTAATAATTATTTACAAAAGCAATTTAATTTTTAAATGGATCAAATGATTGGATAATTACTGCAGACTTTATAAAAACAGTCTAAGCTTACAACGGCATAAAACTAGTATTCTTTTTACATGTGCATCCAAAGCTAGATTGAATTAACTTATAAATAACTATTAATTACAAGAGTATGCACCAGCATACTTGATGATCTACTTAGCCTTGAGAGTAAAATGGTCTGGCATTAGACAGAGTACAATAATCTGGCATTTAAAAGACAGTAAAATAAGGAAGTAGGACACACAAGGGTACAATACAACTTAATGGGTTCACTAGACACATCGCCATATTAACCCAACAAAACGGGAATACCCTGTACAAGAAGTTTGGCAGGTCATTAAGATGGGGAGTTAACTGGATATTATACTAGGCCGGACATGGCATAAGCTGCATTGTGCCACAACTTTATTCTTTTACTCTGTCTGATGGGTTGTTCCAGAAAAGATCTACACTCCCCTGGGCACAGAGGAAATTTCAACCGTCCGGAGGGGAGGCGAGGGGAGAAAAAATTGTTTCTGAAGTGTATAAGGACATTTGAATTTCGAAGGGGATAGGGGGTTAACTTCCAATTTCCTTCATGGGGGAGGTTACATGTAGGTATCGATGTTCGCTGGAATGACCCAATGTCAGATGATTTTACTTGTCAGTTATATCACTCAGTGGGTCACTGAAACAAGTAGCACTCCTCTCCAATATAACTAAGGTTATATCATATAATCTTTTGAATCTATTCAATGTTTTCTGGAACGAGCCAATAGCATATTAAATCACAAATGCCAACAACCAGTAGCAGATACCTCACAAAATGTTGGGGGTGCTGTTGAGATGTCTGTTAACAAATCCTATCTAGTGCATATTTCTCTTGTTAACCCATTCACTGGCAATATGCTCTACTTTATATTACTCTGTCTAATGGCAGGAAATTTTACAGTTTTACTTGTTGAGAAGATAGCCTTGCAGCAGTTTCCAATTTGCCATGTATCGCCCAAACAGAGAATACATTACTGGGGACGAGTCAGGGTAAAAGCCATATGAACCAAGGGTTATCAATTATGATAATACTAGAAACAACGTCAACCAAAGGTTGGGTTGTGCTACTAACTACATTTATTTAGGTCTTCCCATTCGTAATAAGGTGCAAAGTTTATAGGTTGGATAGGAGGAAATTGCTCATATTGCTGCATGTGAACTTGTGCTATATACTGTAATGTTAACTGACTGTGGAGTTCCAGTACCGGTACCTGAAATACATTATGTGCGGCTAATGATAGTCCTGTATTTCCTTTCTTGTAGCTCATGTGACTAAACATTTTGCGGGAGCAACAGCCTCATCAGTGAAAGCTGCCATGGCCCAAAAGTGCAAAGACAAAAGAAATGCTGATATGAAAAGAAGAAAAATTGCAAAAGACATTTGAACTGCTAAGTTTTTTCCTTATTATAAATTATTTTGTATGGTAGCTAAACATTTGTAGAAATTAACTGTATAAATAAATTATTTAAACTTCCTACAGTATATATATGCCATTACAGTACCTCACTGTTTGACAGGTTTAACTGTGCATGATTGAAGCTTTGCATAATTTCACATGTGAAACTGGAACATGTGATATTTCACATGTGTATTTGGAAGATGTGATATCTCACATGTGAAGTTTCACATGTCAACACATGTGAAATTATGTGTTTCACATGTGAAGTTTCTCATGTGAAATTTCACATGTGAATTTGGAACATGTGAATTTGGAACATGTGACTTTTCACATGTGAACACATGTGAAATTATGTGTTTCACATGTGAAGTTTCACATGTGAAATTTCACATGTGAATTTGGAACATGTGAATTCGGAACATGTGACTTTTCACATGTGAACACATGTGAAATTATGTGTTTCACATGTGAAGTTTCACATGTGAAATTCACATGTGAATTTGGAACATGTGAATTTGGAACATGTGACTGGAACATGTGACTTTTCACATGTGAACACATGTGAATTTGGAACATGTGAAACATAATTTCACATGTGAAATTTCACATGTGAAAATCACATGTTCCAAATTCACATGTGAAATTTCACACATGTGAAATCATGTGGAATTTTTGTAAGGGATAAATCGGGAAGACGTTTCAGTTTTGACTTATATGTGTTCTAATGTAAATTGATACAAAATATTTCACTTACGGTTAGCACCTTATATATGCCTTACAAAATGAAGTAAAAACGCTCACTTAAAAAATCACCAAAAATAGCATATATATAGGTTTTTCAGTAAGACCCCGTAATGTTACTGCATAACATAGCGCAGTCCCCATATCGCGCAGTGAACAAGTATTTATAACTGCGAAAGAGACATCTTAGAGCCGAATTATTTTTGCTTCATAATCCAGCTAACTATTAAACACGAACATTGAAATTGCTCCATATTATTATTCATTAATATTATATAATATTTGCAACCTCTAGAAAAACCTCCACATCTATCAATTTATATTCCAGCTTAATTTGCAACAAATTTACCCTTCCCACTATAAATCGGTTAGACGTCTTAGTTTTGACTTATATATGTTCTAATGTAAATTGATACAAGATATTTCACTTACGGTTAGCACCTTATATATGCCTTACAAAGTGAAGTAAAAACGCTCACTTAAAAAATCACCAAAAAAGCATATATACAGGTTTTTCGGTAAGACCCCGTAATGTTACTGCATAACATACCGCAGTCCCCATATCGCGCAGTGAACAACTATTTATGACTGTGAAAGAGATATCTTAGAGTTGAATGATTTTTGCTTCATAATCCAGCTAACTATTAAACACGAAGTTTGAAATTGCTCTATATTATTATCCATTAATTGTATATAATATATGCAACCTCTAGAAAAATCTCCATGTCAATCAGTTTATATTCCAGCTTAACTTGTAACAAATTTACCCATCCACTATAAATCGGGAAGATGTTTCAGTTTTGATTTATATATGTTCTAATGTAAATTGATACAAAATATTTCACTTACGGTTAGCACCTTATATATGCCTTACAAAATGAAGTAAAAACTCTCACTTAAAAAAGTCAGCAAAAATAGCATATAGGTTTTTCGGTAAGACCCCGTAATGTTACTGTATAACATACCGCAGTCCCCATAACACGCAGTGAACAACTATTTATGACTGCGAAAGAGATATCTTAAGAGCTGAATGTTGCTTTCTTCATAATCCAGCTCATTATTAAATACGGACTATGAAATTGCTCTGTATTGTCCTCGATTAAATATACATAATATTTGCAACCTCTAGAAAGGTCTCCAGATCTATCAATTTATATTCCAGCTTAATTTGCAACAAATTTACCCTTCCCACTATAAATCGGGAAGACGTCTCAGTTTTGATTTATATATGTTCTAATGCAAATTGATACAAGATATTTCACTTGCGGTTAGCACCTTATATATGCCTTACAAAATAAAGTAAAAACGCTCACTTAAAAAGTGAGCAAAAATAGCATATAGGTTTTTCGGTAAGACCCCGTAATGTTACTGTATAACATACCGCAGTCCCCATATCGCGCAGTGAACAACTATTTATGACTGCGAAAGAGATATCTTAGAGTTGAATGATTTTTGCTTCATAATCCAGCTAACTATTAAACACGAACTTTGAAATTGCTCTATATTATTATCCATTAATTGTATATAATATATGCAACCTCTAGAAAAATCTCCATGTCAATCAATTTATATTCCAGCTTAATTTGTAACAAATTTACCCATCCACTATAAATCGGGAAGACGTTTCAGTTTTGATTTATATATGTTCTAATGTAAATTGATACAAAATATTTCACTTACGGTTAGCACCTTATATATGCCTTACAAAATGAAGTAAAAACGCTCACTTAAAAAGTCAGCAAAAATAGCATATAGGTTTTTCGGTAAGACCCCGTAATGTTACTCTATAACATACCGCAGTCCCCATATCGCGCAGTGAACAAGTATTTATGACTGCGAAAGAGATATCTTAGAGCTGAATGTTGCTTTCTTCATAATCCAGCTGATTATTAAACACGGACTGTGAAATTGCTCTGTATTGTCCTCAATTAAATGTGCATAATATTTGCAACCTCTAGAAAAACCTCCGCATCTATCAATTTATATTCCAGCTTAATTTGCAACAAATTTACCCTTCCCACTATAAATTGGGAAGATGTATCAGTTTTGACTTATATATGTTGTAATGTATATTGATACAAGATATTTCACTTACGGTTAGTATCCTATATATGCCTTACAAAATGAAGTAAAAACGCTCACTTAAAAAATCAGCAAAAATACCATATATATCGGTTTTTCGGTAAGACCCAGTAATGTTACTGTATAACATACCGCAGTCCCCATATCGCGCATTGAACAACTATTTATGACTGCGAAAGAGATATCTTAGAGTTGAATGATTTTTGCTTGATAATCCAGCTAACTATTAAACACGAACTTTGAAATTGCTCTATATTATTATCCATTAATTGTATGTAATATATGCAACCTCTAGAAAAATCTCCATGTCAATCAATTTATATTCCAACTTAATTTGTAACAAATTTACCCGTGCACTATAAATCGGGATTCGGAAGACAATTCAGTTTTGACTTATATATGTTCTAATGTAAATTGACACAAAATATTTCACTTACGGTTAGCACCTTATATATGCCTTACAAAATGAAGTAAAAACGCTCATTTAAAAAGTCAGCAAAAATAGCATATAGGTTTTTCGGTAAGATCCCGTAATGTTACTGTATAACATACCGCAGTCCCCATATCGCGCAGTGAACGAGTATTTATGACTGCGAAAGAGATATCTTAGAACTGAATGTTGCTTTCTTCATAATCCAGCTCATTATTAAACGCGGACTATGAAATTGCTCTGTATTGTCCTCGATTAAATTTACATAATATTTGGAACCTCTAGAAAAACGTCCACATCTATCAATTTATATTCTAGCTTAATTTGCAACAAATTTACCCTTCCCACTATAAATCGGGAAGACGTCTTAGTTTTGACTTATATATGTTCTAATGTAAATTGATACAAGATATTTCACTTACGGTTAGCACCTTATATATGCCTTACAAAATGAAGTAAAAACGCTCACTTAAAAAATCAGCAAAACTAGCATACAGGTTTTTCGGTAAGACCCGGCAATGTTACTGTATAACATACCGCAGTCCCCATATCGCGCAGTGAACAAGTATTTATGACTGCGAAAGTGATATCTTAGAGCTAAATGATTTTTGCTTCATGCATAATCCAGCTAACTATTAAACATGAACTTTGAAATTCCTCTATATTATTATCCATTAATTGTATATAATATATCCGACCTCTAGAAAAACCTCCCTATCTATCAATTTATATTCCAGCTTAATTCGCAACAAATTTACCCTTCGAACTATAAATCGGGAAGACGTTTCAGTTTTGACTTATATATGTTCTAATATAAATTGATACAAAATATTTCACTTACGGTTAGCACCTTATATATGCCTTACAAAATGAAGTAAAAACGCTCACTTAAAAAATCAGCAAAAATAGCATATATATATAGGTTTTTCGGTAAGACCCCGTAATGTTACTGCATAACATACCGCAGTCCCCATATCGCGCAGTGAACAAGTAGAATCATACTAGTATACTATTCCAAATGCTGTAATTTGATTGGCTACCCTACTCGCTATCGATTCCTCGATAGATAGTCGCTATCTATTCCTCGATAGATAGCGAGTAGGAAAACAATCATTTTCCTGGCGCATTTTTCTCTTAAGAAATGGCTTTTATTGAATTATTTTGTGGAATATTTTATACCTGTCATTGTGGAATATTTTATACAATTATTCAATTTTATACAATTTTATACAATCGAGAGCGAGTTATCTAAGTGTTGGTCTGTTTTCCTAATTCTCATATATCTTACCTATTTTGACCAAGGAAACCTTAGTCCCCATTATGCCAGTACGAAAAACACCACGGACACCGTAATGTCGAATGCTCAAGTTAACAGTGTAATTCCATTCCTAAAAACACAAAATGTATACTGAGCCCGTGGTAAATTAATTGACTCGATTCAATTAAGCCATGAATCGATAACACGAGTCCCAGTCGACTCATTTGCGTCTGTTGACTCGATTCAATTAAGGCACAAATCAACAACTCGAGTCTCACAGAACCATAGAAGCACAGAACCATAGAGCTATAGAACCACAGAACCATAGAACCACAGAACCATAGAACCACAGAACTATAGAACCACAGACTATAGAACCATAGAATCACAGAACCATACAACTATAGAACCGCAGAACCATAGAACCACACAACCATAGAACTATAGAACCATAGAACTATAGAACCATAGAACCGTAGAACTATAGAACTATTGAACCACAGAACCATAGAACTATAGAACCATAGAACTTTAGAACCATAGAACCACAGAACCATACAACCACAGAACCATAGAACCATAGAACGACAGAACTATAGAGCAATAGAACCACAGAACTACAGAACAATAGAACCATAGAACTATAGAACCATAGAACTATTTGACAATTACATTACGAGCTCGAGATTTCTATGAGGTAATAGTTGATGAGGGCGAAGCCCGAATCAACTACCATCTCATAGGAATCGAGAGCGAGTAATCTAATTGTTTTAGTAGAATCAGAGATTAAACATAAAATATTCCACTAATTTAATAAAAAAATCATTCAATAAAAGCCATTTTTTAAAAAGGAAAATGATTGTTTTCTTACTCGCTTTCTATCGAGGAATAGATAGCGAGAAGAGTAGCCAATCAAATTACAGTATTTGCAATGGTATACTAGTATGATTCTACTAAAGAACAATAGAACCATACAACCATAGAACCATAGAACCACAAAACTATAGAACCATAGAACAAAAAGAACTATGGAGCCATAGAACCACAGAACTACAGAACCATAGAACTATAGAACTATACAACCACAGAACCACAGAACCATAGCTGCAGCTTATTTAGGTCTAGCTTTCTACCCGGAGCTTATTTTAGCCAGGTCTTGCAAACAAATTGACAGTTTATACTAATTGTTTGCGACTTATTTAAGCCGCAGCTTATTTGGGCTGTGTTTACACTGCTTATCTAAGCTGTGTTTACACCACAAGTCTTCGCCTAGCCTTGGCCTACATTGTGACAGTGTAAACAGACTTTGGCCTAGCCTTGGCCTGACTGTGATGGACTTGAGAGTCGAGTCATTGAAATTGGTGATTCGAGTCAACCCGAGTCCAACTCAATGTCTCGACTCGTTACAACACTGGTCTATAGTTAGAAAATCATATCAAGAAAGAAGCTTGTAGTTTATTATATCTAAACTATATGGTCTGTTTTTCTAATTCTCATATATCTTACCTATTTTGACCAAGGAAACTTCAATCCCCATTATGCCAGTACTGAACACACCACGGACCCCGTTCCGTATTCCACAATGACAGGTATAAAATATTCCACAAAATAATTCAATAAAAGCCATTTCTTAAGAGAAAAATGCGCCAGGAAAATGACTGTTTTCCTACTCGCTATCTATCGAGGAATAGCTAGCGACTATCTATCGAGGAATAGATAGCGAGTAGAGTAGCCAATCAAATTACAGCATTTGAGATAGTATACTAGTATGATTCTACTAAAGTTCTATAGTTCTATGGTTCTGTGGTTCTATAGTTCTGTGGTTCTATAGTTCTGTGGTTCTATAGTTCAATGGTTCTATGGTTCTATGGTTCTACAGTTCTGTGGTTCTATAGTTCTATGGTTCTATAGTTCTATGGTTTTATGGTTCTGTAGTTCTGTGGTTCTATGGTTCTATAGTTCTATGAATGAAGCGACTCGGCCAATTTTGCTTCGTTTGGGAGTTGATTCCAGAGCATAGCGCCGCTATATTTAAACCTTTTTTTAAGACATTCTCGTTTCGGCTTAGGAATTGTTAGGTCAGTTGCTGTGTTTCGAAGATGATAATTAGTTTGATCTATTTCTCTTCTTACCAATTAAGGACCCCCGGAGACCCGGCGCAATGTGGTCGTTAAGTATTTTATACATCAATACTGACTTGGCACCAGACCACCTATTTTCGAGTGTGTCCCAAGAAAGCATGTTGAGAAGATCAGCTGAGCGAGTATTATAATTAGCACCTGTGAGGACTCTTGCTGCACGAGACTGAAATCTTTCGTCCGGAAAATTTTTGTTCGTCCGGAAAATTTTTGACCTAAAAAATCGTCGACGGGGGACGGGGGGAGGTCACCCCAAAAAATTGGGAGACTATGAATGAGTAAGCCCCCCCCCCACCCCACCCACTCTATAATATGCTCCACGGGCCCTGAGATACGGAAACGATTATATTTATTAGCTACAGCGAACAGTGTTTTAATAATCACTGAGCAGGGCCGCGCCCAACGTTCGAAGTGTTTATTTAATATTTGACATGTTTCAACGTTGTGACAGTTGTGTGAGTGCTGTTAATAACTAAATGTGCTAAATTGCTATTGAAATAATGAAATTACAATATGATACTCAATATATAATATATTGAGTATTATATTGTAATTTCAAATCATAATATCTCGTAAATTAATGTATGCAAAAGATTCTGAACTCAAAAATCTACTGAACACCACGCACGTGAAGCTAGATTCCCCCAACAAGGCTAATACGTCGATACAAGAAATTAAACGTTTAAATGAAAAGCTTATTGAACTAGATGCTATAATATTAATAGAACTGATGAGTAATTAGAGTCTTGTAAATAAATAAAACTAGTTCAAGTCTTGCTTGTGTCTTACAATAGAATAAATAATAAAATATTGTCAAAGAGTTTAGTCCACCGCAGTTCAACATATATCTCCACACTCTTGAAGTGAGCAAAATAGACACGGTAGTCGGTCTTGCGTTAGGTCGCGCCACACGAAATATAGCCAACACAATGACGATTAGACCCCAACTGATATCATCATGTAGGAACGTCTCGACTATATTTTCATCTGTTGACCCGTTATCTTCAACAAAATCCATTAGGAATCCATAATTGTTCCGCGCCGCTGTCTCTATTAAGTGTTGTAGCGCCCTCTGTTGTGGTGTCCTTGTGTAACCGATCAGAACAGCACAAAACAAGTCGCACAATTCGCCTCGAAGACCAAGACTGTCCATAGTCAAGTAAACTCAAGACTTTGCAAGACTGCTGTCCGCAAGTTGGTCATCAATAGAGTGTCGCTAGCCTCCTGCGCAGACGTTGTTTGTAGCCTGCGTACCGAAGCCCTACCACACGTGTCGTCAAACTTTCCCTCAACACTTAATTAATTAACGCACCAATTTAAAATAATGGTGACTGCAACTTGTTTTTGTTTTGTAGAAAATATTGTGAACTCTAAGGTGGAAAACCTACGTACCTTTCTTTTCCTGCCACAAATCATTTTGATAGAAAATGTAGTCTGACCTCACAGCTTTTGCGAGCTGATCGTCTCGGTGCAGCGTTTCAATGCAGAAACACTTGCCAACAGACACTTTGCAGTTAAGCGTTTTTCGAAATGAACTAAATCAAAGACTTTCGGTAATGAACATTGAGTGGACTGACCACCAGGTGGGCAGCTCACAAAGAGACCCTCCCGAATTGGGCTTTGCCGGTCAAAACACTATTGTTGATCCAGTCTCCTGGCAAACGCGTTTGGTTCTCAACAAAAAGCCCTTCAAGATTATCTCGAAGCCTGTGTGATGATCCAATACAACAGTGCAAAAAGGCTGTAACACCTCATGTAGCACTTACAATATGAAATATTTTATATTCTCAGTAGCGTTACGCCAAACGGGACAAGTGTTAGTAAAGGTTATATTTTGATATCATTCATGATATATCTTTTGTTAAAGTACACAAACAGATATAATTACTAAAAAATTTGCCGTTGTGTTCAAAGTTCAAGCAATTAGTTATTATTCGTTAACAGAGACAAAATATAAAACTAACAATTAAGTATTGTGTGAAAATATCTTAAAATTTACATGACAGTAGCAGCAACTTTAATTTTTTGGCAACTTTCTAGCAACTTTTTGGCAGCAACTTTTTGAGATTTTAGGAGCACAATCGGGACATACCTACCTGCGAGAACCCAAACTGGTAGTCATGGTCGCACTGCAGTGAAGTGTAGATAGATTTCTAATTTTAGGAAAATAGTACAATGCTGCATCTTGCAACAAAACATGGCCAGAAATGACGGACATGATTGTTCTACTTCCTTACTAATTTGCATAGTCGATGCATAGCCATAGTCCGTTGAAATATGGCTTCTGCAGTAGTCAGTAAATTATATTACGCGATGTTGTAAATCGCAAAATCAGAGAATAGGGTAGGTCGTTTGCAATTTGCCTCAATTGCTGGTTGCAGAATAAAGTCTGTGGAAATATTTAGTGTGACGTTTGCCTGGTGTAGATTACTGCCTATTGTGCATTTTCGTTTGTTCCTAGTTGCAGTAGTCTTATATGGAATTAAACAGACAAGTGTTTTAAAAACTAACATCTGTACAAATATTGAAAATGCAGAATAGGCAGTGATTGAAATCAGGCCAACATTGCACTAAATACTTCAACAAACTTTGTTTTACAGCCAGCGATTGAGACTAGGAAATATAGCCCTCCCTTCGGAAATTTGGTACCCCTCGAAAACATAGTTTACTTTATCGCTATAAGCTCGGAAATTGTGAAGCTTCTTCTAAAACCAAGATCCAAAAAGTATTTGTCAGCATTTATAGTTGGTTTGCATAATTTACTTGTGTCGAAATTCTTCATTGCAGCCAAGAGCTAAAAGTTTAAAGGAAAGCGTAATAATAATAATGTGCTAGTGCAGTCATGCCAGACACAGCACACATGGGTATCTGTAGAGGACAACATTGATGCATAATGGCTTAGCTTTAAGCGAAACGATTTTTAGAGACAAGATATTACAAGTTATTGCTGCCGAGCGTAGCGAGGCAGCACACTAATCTCTACACGTGGTGTGCTTACCATGTGACCGCCGAGTTTATAGCCGCTACAATCTCGATTTATGTCATTTTGTCATCCACGGACGGGCCAAAACTAGCTGTTTTGATATTATTTTTTTGTTCCGGGGGGGGTTTGTTCACAACATGGCGACTGTTATAAACAGACAGAAATATAAAAATCATAAAATAATGCGAATTTCCATAAAAATTCCGAGTAATATTTGTGAAGATGAATGGGTAAATAAAGCACGGTGTTATTTTGTGTTTCTGGCGCAAGAATGATCGACAATATTTTGAATAATTCAGGTAAGGATGGCTTTATTTCGTTCTCGTATAGTGATGTAGTCGTGCCGTGTGCCCTGTCTACCTGTCTGGTGATATATTTTATAATACATGAAGGCATTTATATTTAAATCTGCTGTTTATACTTGTTTAGTCACTTTAGTGTACTAAACTTCGATATAGAGGCATTGAAACAATATGATTTCAAGAATATATTGGCAATTATAATACCCACTGAATCACTGATCTATTCCCGACCAAATCGACAGTAATGATTAATGCCTTTATGCTGATACAAGAAGCAAATGAACTTTTAGTTTATTTGTTTGTTATGTCACTTAATTAATACGTGCAAAGCCAAAGGCGGTGAGTATATAATAGTGTTCGGTACGTTCTATTTCTAGATGTTTATAGTTTAAAAACAAACGCGGGATGTTGTTAAATCAGGCTTAACAAGATTCCTAGAGCTACCCAGTGTGGATTGTTGTCTGCATATATGGACTTATCAGCAATTACATGTCATATAGCATATCAACTGACTTTTGTATAAGATATGACTTGTATAAGACTGCCTCAGTTATATATAAAGCCTATAAACATGATTCTACTGACATACATTGATATATACATATGGCTGTGTTACCACAATAATGCTCACAACTTCAACTTCTTTCTAACAATATAGTTTTGCAGTTCTGACTGTTCTGAGTATGATCTTATTCATTCAGAAATATAAGCATTGCACTGTATTCAATATGGCAAGCTATCCTGGATTCCAGAGCCTATGTTAATAATAAATTGAAATATCGTGAAGGCTCTGGTTCAACGGGAGGATTCTTTGATTAAACTGTGCCAATCACAAAACAGAATTAGCAGTTTTAGTACAGATTTTGGGCGTGTTAACCCATTAAGCGCCAGCGCTCTCCCCTTGACGAGTAAAATCGTCTGGCGTTAGACAGAGTAAAATACTATTCAAGGTAGGGTGCATCAGGGTGCAATGCGACCCAATGGGTTAACTAGACACATGGGCAGATAGATCAGTTAACCCATTAAGTGCCAGCACTCTCCCCTTGACGAGTAAAATCGTCTGGCGTTAGACAGAGTAAAATACTGTTCAAAGTAGGGTGCATCAGGGTGCAATGTGACTCAATGGGTTAATATAGTACATAACATAGGTCATAGACATACAGTTTCAATACAATACAAAATGATTTTGAACAACGTCAAGGTCAATGAAATCATACAAAATAAATTTATGGAATATCAATTAAATGTATCTAAAACAAACATAATTTCAACATCCCAATAAGCAATAACATCCCAGTAAGTATAAATTCAACTATTTTAAATCAATTGTTTGAATAGCCAAATTAAAAGTTGTACGAGTGACAAAATCATTCAATAATATTCACATTTTATCATTTATATTATGTGTCAACTATCAAAGTCGCACTGTTAAGCATATTAAAATATACTTTTCATAAGATTAGATGTAAGATATAATTGTACGAAGGTAACTGAGGAATGACGATGTGTAAGACAATAAATCATACATACAGTGAAAAATGCTCTTTTTGTAGCACATCCTGCATGTACATATCGGCAGCATTTTCCTTGCGATAGTAACTCCTAGTTTAGATCTATAAATTCAGTCACATTACCATAGTATAAAATTAGTCAGAATAACAACCGCACTTTAGCAAACGATGACATGATGTGTTGGCGAATGTGTTAATATGCACGCGTCTAATAAATAACAGGGAGTAATTAGCATTAGGGTAAAAGTAGACTTTTAATTGGAAACGTTTGTTCGTTTGGTTATTTCGTAAAAAACCTTTTCCTATGTATTTTACTTACATATATATACACAGTATATATAATCGCTCATGTTTGGGATGCATTACAGAAGCATTCCGTAAAAACGGAAGTGGACTGCATGCTTCATGGCTCACAAAAACATTCCGCACACACAAAAGCACAAAGGTTTGAATGACTAAAAAAAATCGTATCATTTTAACTATTATAAAAATCGTTTCGTTTCTACGGCTTAATGATACAGCTATTATTTATTAACGAATAACGTTGTCTTCTACAAAGCTGGTCAAAACCAAACGCGAAAAGTACGCTAAACTTTAGCTCTTGGCCTAATTCTCGTCAGTATTTCAATTCAATGGAGAATTTTGACACAAAAACTATCACGCAAACTAAGATAAAATAAACTATTATTTTTTAGGGCCTTAGGGGGGGCAAATTTCCGAAGGGGGGGCATATTTCCTAGGAAATATGGCCCGGGGGGGGCAAATTTCCTAGCATATTTAGAGTTTATTTAGAATATCTAAAAAATCCTTATAAATCTGAGTATTTTTCGTTCACTACGTACGGGAGATTCTATTTAACAATTAGATTACGAGCTCGAGATTTCTATGAGGTGATAGTTGATGAGGGCGAAGCCCGAATCAACTATCATCTCATAGAAATCGAGAGCGAGTAATCTAATTGTTTTAGTAGAATCAGAGATTAAACATAAAATATTCCAGTAATTCAATAAAAAATAATTCAATAAAAGCCATTTTTTTAAAAAAAATGCGCCAGGAAAATTATTGTTTTCCTACTCGCTATCTATCGAGGAATAGATAGCGAGTAGAGTAGCCAATCAAATTACAGCATTTGCAATAGTATACTAGTATGATTCTACTAATTGCGGATAGATACTGTCCTGGCGCAGACAATACGCAGGTCGACAGTCGACACAAGTGAAGTGTGGCAAAGCCGGCCATAAGTATAGTTGGGCTGCAAGTTGTGACAAATCGGGCCAAATTGCATGCATGGTCATTAGGTAAAAACAACGACGAATATCGGCGTTTATAGCGATTTCCTCAGATGACGTTGTAATCTGGTTACTCGCTTTGGCGAGAAAAAGCAGCCAGAGTATTAATTATTGTGAATGGAATTTTGAATATACTACCACGTCTCATGATATTTGAGCTGTTTCCTCTTTAAGCATTATTGCCACAGCTTAACGTGAGGAATACTTCAATTTTTGGAGTTTCATGTCTCGTCTCTCTTGAACGAAAACTCCATAGCTAATTGCTCCTTGAGAAATGCTATTTTACGCCTTAAAAACTCCTTAATTTAATTTAAGACCAGCACGAACCCTGTTATCTAAATTACCATCGAAGTTATTAAATATGTCTAGCGCGGTCCTACTCAACACTGTCCGTGAACTCTATTTAGATTGAAGTTTGTTATTTAGATGTATTTTTGACATAACAACACAAAGACAACGGGATAGCAACGCTACAAAGCGGTTTTTTAAGTGTTAAAAATGCTTATTGCCAATTTCTTTGAACTACTTTCTCAAATGTTTTCTTAAAAACTCACACATTTCAAAAGCTTCACAATGTTGCAAACCAGTTTTAGGCTTTCTTAAAGTATCTTCGTGCATTTAGGTATTAGATAAGAAGGAATGAAATTTGTTGAAAACAACTAATAAATTTCAACACTGGCAAATTTTAACAATAACCGCTGCGGCCTGATTATTCTTTTAACTATTAACTAGGATGCACAAAAATGCATGGAATGTCATTAGAACGGAGACCCTGATTTGATTATGATACACACAGATACTTCATGACAGCCTAAAACACTTTATGGCGTTGATAATCTAATTGTCGCGAGTCGTGGGTTTCATTCGTGGGTCGCGGGTATTTTTTGCGCACGTTGACGGACTTCGACTAAAACCGCTTTGTAGCGTAGCTATCCCATTGTCTTTGTGTTGTTATGTAAAAAATACATCTAAATAACAAACTTCAATCTAAATAGAGTTCACGGACGTTCGTGGACGGTGTTTAGTAGGACCCGTCTAGCGGGGGGTGTGCGGTTTCTAGATGGACTAAATAGAGATTATTTTTCAAGGGACTGGATCGGCATTTGAAAATAATGCATCCGGAGGTAACTGTAACCCAGCTAAAATATTGCCAACACCAAACCCCAAGGAACGAACTATCAAATCGAAATCCTCTAATGACCGGCATATACTGTTCCGGGGCACACAATCCGGTACGGCAATTTTGGTACGGCACCGCACGGATAAAATTGGTACCCGTACCAAATTTATCCGTGCTCGGACAATTTTTTCATTATTTACAAAGGCCAAGCACGGATGAATTTGGTATACGGGTACCAATTTTATTCGTGCCTTACCAAAAATTGAGCGTAGTGTAAACGGGCCTATAGTTAACAGTGGCTTGAACCATAGTAAATAGAACAGATGATTTGGAAGCTCATTAGAATAACAACAGGAACTCATCATCACATACTTGTGCCTTTATCAGGGCGATAACAGGCTGACATGAAAACGATATGTCACTGATATCGTTTTTTGCCGCTGATATCGCTATTTTTCTTTTTTGTCATTGATATCGCGAATTTCCAAACCATCTCTTCTATTAACTATGCTTGAACTGAAGATAACTGAAGCTGTGTCTTTCAATTCTCAGCTGATTACGTCATCTTCCTGTTTGCCATTTTTATAAAAACAATAACCGGCTTTAAAATAGCGTCGAAATTTCACCTAAAATTATGTACCTTGTTCGTTAAAAGTTCAATCTATAGTTTACAAGATGTTAATTTTCAGAGCATGTTATCTCTTATATTTCACAAAATTGTCTGCTGACAAAGAATTTTGGACCTCAACAATCTTTTTGACAAAGGTCAATGAAACACTGCCAACTCTTAAAAATCCATTGATGCTTTAACTACATAATCATGCCAATCTTTTGGCAAAGCACTACAAATAAAGTTCGGAACTAAAAGTAGCGGCTTGATCGCATTGAAATATTTTTACGTAATCACAATACGCTTCATAGTGTTGAAATATCACCTTGAATTTTGACCTTGGTTTTCAACAACTTATATCAAGATATTTGGAGTTTTTTCCTGTTTTCAGGTACTGTTTTGCTAATGGTTTTGGACAAAAGGTCTGTTTATATGTCAAGTCATTAACACAGCACCTGTGATTTATGTCAAGTCACACGTCATTGTCAGCACCCGAAACCTGGAACTTGTCATCTGACGTCACCGTGCACATAAAAGCTGGTTGCCATTTGATGTTTGTTATTCATCTTCTCTCGGCATATCAAGATAGAACAACGCAAGTCAGCATGGCACAGAAGCGATTGAAAGGCGAAACAGAGGAGGAAAAAGCCAAGCGTCGTAAATTTCGGGGGTGAAAGCGGAATAATTGCAGCATAATTAATTATGAATTTTAAGTATAATTTTCCAATAATTTCAGTGACGTAGCCAGAATTTTCAGCCAGGGAGGGGGCAGAAAAAATCGCAGGGGGGCAATGCAATTTTTCCTGCGCTAGTTCGAAAATAGTTTGTTTATTATGTGAAAATGTGTTTGGACATCCAGACTATCCATGCATAATGAATTGCAATGAACTTTTAGAGGAGTCTCTCGGGGATTAAAATCTAGGGTCGGTAAAGTACCATTTTCGGCATTTTGGAGGCTATTTTATCGTGTTTGCTGATTTAAATAATCATTTAACACAGAACAACTCTACTTAATCACAAAGCAATCCAGAACATTTAAAACATAGCAAGACATAGAATTTACATTCCAGAAAATAAAAACATAATATACATGCTTTGTACAAGTCAGAATTTCCCCCAAGTGGCTTGCCAGAGGGGCGGGCGGGCCCCTTGCTACGTTACTGAATAATTCATCAATTTTCATCATTCTTTATTCCCTTCCACCATAACTCCGTTATTCATTATTCTACATTCTTCAAACAGAAATAGTCATTATCCCTTTACTATATTGACCTTTTATTCATTATCAATTATTCCACTTTCACCCTCGAAAATCTTGCAAGATTGCTGTCTTATGTCGCGGTTGATTAGTTATTGACCAACCTTGTAAATATTTTTACTACTTTTCCACTTAATATTAGTTATTGACCAACCTTGTAAATATTATTACTACTTTTCCACTTAATACTTAACACTGAGAAAATATCAATACAATAAATATACCACTCCTTTTTACAAAACAGTAGAAATTTATTCTCATGGATGTGGGATTTTACTTCCGGTTTAGTCTAGGACCATAGTCTCCCGAAAAGGTCTTTTATTTTTTAAAAAAATCCATAAAATTGCTTTAAAATGCATTGTTTTAATTTAACATGCAATGCTTCAATCTGCAGTAATACTTCTATAATTAAACGTATTACATAGCATTACATCCATGACATACACAGGCAAAAACGCCCAACCCGTTCCAGGGTTGATGAAAAATGTGCAATGTAATCAATAGAAACTCTCATTTTTCAAAGACATAAACTGTAGTACTAATCAGTTGGTTAATTACTTTTTGACATAGTATTGGTCAACATTAACTACCCTCAAAGTTTATGTTTGTGAGTTCCCGGCAACCAGGTGTAATATCATTCATGTTTTTGCTACTCTGGTTTAAATAAATGAATACAAAGACCAGTCGAATTACATTCACGACCCAAAGTTTCGACACTCCAGTCTAATGCCAATTTTTCCAGGGCGTAGTCAAACACGGGCGGGGAAATGCGCTAATAAATGACGGTGCTACGTGTGATGCGCTTTAGGACTGGCGCGAGCGCGCTTTCTTAAAAAAAAAACAAGACGCCTACTCAGGCGTTCACTCCGCCTGCCGGCCTGCGGAGAAAATGGGGACAATGTAGGGTGCGACGGAAAGTGAAGCCAAATATAAGCCGAAGTGGTGACGTTTGGCTAATGCTGACGCCACTACACGTCTTAATTAACACGTGCGTAGGGGGGCTGAAGCTGATGTCTAAACTGGCTGTGATGGCGTGCAAGGAGCCTGAAACTGGCATCCTAATGTCCAAACTTTACATTGAATTTTCATAAAAAAGTGCCATAACCTATAAGAGACAGAAATAGGATATTAATTCTGACACACCAATTCTGTTTGGCCCGTCATTGTAATAATAGAGGCCGAAAAAGCATGTTTGAGTGGCTTGGTAGGTATTCTGCCCAGAGTCCTAGTAGGGTTGAATTAGATACATTGCACAACACAGTATCTATTAATGTGTCGATCAATTCGAAACTTCACCATCCCCCCCCCCCCGGGAATACCCCGGGAATTTGACTTCAAGTCTTCTCTAGGAAGTAGGTAATTTGACGTTCTAGGTCTTCTATGTGGTGGGGCATTTGATAACGGGGTGGGGAACTTGAACCGGAAGTCTTAACATTTTGCCCGTTTTCGCGTGCTTCCTGCATGAACAGAAAATACTTCGCATTGGCGGCAAATACAGTTTTCTCGGATTTTGAGGGAAACGGCCTCAATTTTGCTTCATTTGAAGGTACGTACTACATAATAGTGTAAAACTGTGTAAAACTGTTAAATTTCCAGAAGGTATCCAAACTTTTTACGTGAATTTCGCTATCTTGTCGAAAAACATCTCCGTATATTTTGTACTTTTTGTATTTACTGTTTCATAATTTTCATATTAAGGTGGGGCATTTGAACGCTTAATTTCTTGTTACAGTGGGGCATTTCAAGACATTTTTTGCACAAGGGGTGGAGAATTTGATCAGTCAAATTTCAAAAAGTTCAAATTCCCGGGGTCGGCCCGGGTGGGGATGGTGAAGTTTCGAATTGATCAATACATAACACACAAGGGCAGTGGAAAGAGCAAAGCAAGCAAGCCCAAGCTGGCTGTGAGTTCAAGAAGCTGACGTTTCTGTTATTTGTTAACATGACTATACAGGGTGTCCCAAAAAAAACGAAAACTATTGAAATCACCAATAACAATTTAATTGTTAGAATTTGAATGCCTTAGCGCTCTGTTGGTTCCCACGAGTGCATAAATGATTGACATAAGTAAATTTTATGCATAAAGAAACTGTTTAAGAAGCTGTTTTTAATTCCCAGGAGCAGAAAATCGCGCACTTTACCAGGAGATATTCCTAACTAAATTCTAATACATGCAACTTGTCAATATTTTACGCATCATTACGTCCAGTTGTTTGGTAGGGCATTCAAATTTAACAATAAGTGATTTCAATAGTTTTCGGTTTTTTTGGGACATCCTGTATATCATAGATTATATTCTTGTCTTGCAACCAATCCCTTGAGAATTAAAAGAATGTGCGAAATTCAGTAAAAAATAATGAGATTCTTTGTCTTAATACTACCACATGGCTGCCGTTTCCGGTAGTTGCGTACTAAACGTGTATAGTAAATTATAAACACGACAGCTTCAATACTACATTTCCTAAACTCTTCAAAACATTGAAATATATTTAATAACACCGATAGCCTCAACACTACATAGCCTAAACTCTTCAGAACATTGTAGGGACCTTTCACATAAGAATATATTTTGCTAGTCAAGAATATAAGATCGACATTACAACATACAGTAGGACTGTAGGAGTGAATATTTTTATTTATATTTATGACTTTAAAGAATTTCTTGTTGCCAAAATGCAGCATGTAACTACCAAAATTAGAATGTTTAGTATCCCTTACCTCAGTTGAGTCTGGAAGCTTTGTCTTGACATTCATCTTTTTAGTATTTTTCATCGCACAAGACCGTTTCACAGTTCGCAGTTTAGAAAAATACTGTAAGCAGAGCTGTAAGCATGCGCATTGCGCTGCCAAATCGTATAACATTATCCACAAATGTCAAGAGAAAGTATCTAAATATCATGGAATGTACACATTTATCAAGGAGCCTGTTTGTGACACTGACGACAGTCGACAGTCGACAACCGACAACAGACTCAGGCATTTTTAGACTCCGCACTGCGTATGCGCAGGCGGAGTAATCAGCAAAATCGTGTCCACAAAAAAACAAAAAAATGTAAACTGCAAACGAGAAAACAAAGGATTTAAATGGTAAGTAATTGTGTTTCGTTAATTAAAATTTGAAATATTATTTAATAAGTTCTATCACATGTAATAGGCTGTGTTTTTTGTCATTGAACACTTGTTGAAACTAGAAAATATCAGGGCAAAAATTTTGCTCGAGCGCTGAAAATATTTGCAAAATTTAAAGCGCGGACGTATTTAAAATAGTGTTTTCTGCCCAGTCAGACAGGTTGAGATAAATTTGAACATACCAAACTATAGACATTTAACTTGGCTTTATGTCTCACGTAAAAATGAACGGTGCTTTTTGTGCTTTTTTCAAAACACGGAGATATCCGCAGCCTTTATAGTTTTCCGTATATACCGTCACTGAAATGTCAACAACTGCGTTGACATCGTTGACATTCGTCGTTGTTTGTTTCTGAAATGGCGGTTGAAAACGAAGAAAGCGGCTAACAAAACAATAATAGAAAGCAAATTAATTGAAAAACACTTTACCGTGTAAAAATATCTGTTGGTTTGTGAGCTTTCAATGGATTTCCAAACAGGCCGGCTGATTAACACAAAAACGGTTATTTTTAAGTTTTCAAATTGTAGTTGTTTTTAAATGAATGGTCAATTTCGGGCCATATGATTATTGAAAATAGTAGTCAAGCAGTATCAGACTATATTCTTATTGTGAAAATGTTTATCCTACCTTCGCACAATGATTTAAAATATCCCATTCCATACCAAATATTGCTTTCAACCATCGACAAGATTTTCGTATTTGGATCGATCAGTTCGATTCCTTTTAAAATTTTTATTTCGCTCATGCATGATGAATCTTTAAAGCACTTATTTACTCCATCAGATGTACAGAAAATAATCCAACAATGCCTTCAAAACCATCAAGTCGTTTAGGATTGCAGAAAATATCTTTTACTTTAGTTTTTTCAGCTCTTTTTTGTTACATTAATTACATATATACCGCGGGGGGTACGCGCATCACACATAGATTAGGGGCGCTATCTCCGTTTCCCCGCCCGTGTTTTATAGCGCCCTGCTTTATTTTATCTTTTCATATTATATTTATATTGAATTTTGTAAGTTTTAAAGTTATTAAAAAGTGCCAAACGGAAATCTAGAGGCAATCTAGCCACCAAAAGAATAGATCACCAAGAGTGCAACCGGATGTGGTAATTGCCCCTGAAAAAACCTGGTCACACTGATTTCGGGCTATTTGTTGACCGATTGATTGACCGATTGATAGATTTCGGGCTTTGACTAGCCTGCATGGCAGGCGGTGCTTGGGAAATACCGCCTGCCGCAAAACCGGGTGTAAATGAACTACCGCCCCTGAAGCATCAAGGCTGTTTATAGATGTCATTAGGTAAATATTCAAAATTAGCCACTCCCAAGTTGCTACCAAGACTCAACATAAAATATTAAATTTTGGCCTTGACTATCGTCACCGCCCGACTGAATTTTAAAATCCTCGTGAAAATGTTTTATATTTCATTATACAATATAAATGTACCGCCCGACAAAATAATTCAAGACAGTTAATTTTTTTATATTTTATACAGGGTTTTTAGTGCCAATTTAAACTTCCAATTTCAAACAAACAGAATTTTGAATGAAATTTCATTGTATTTTAAAGAAACTCAGTCATTCTGTCATTGTTCGTGGAGATACGAACTATTGATATATAAATTATATAAATATAAAATATAAAAAATAATTCTCTCACTTTCTTCGACATTTCAAAGTGTAGACTGTGTCTAGTGATGAGAATTAAGGAATTTATTTTATGTGCAGCCCTCAATATAAACCAAGCCGCCCATTTAGCTGCCTTAAAATGGTGGTTTAATAAGCTCAAAATACAAGGCATGCAAGTCTATACTATAGATTCATCATCATGCAGTCAACAACCAAACTGAAAGTTTTGAATGTTATAGAACGATAGTTTTTATTTGTTTACAACTACACATATTCAACAGGTATATAAGATATACTGCATCAACCGGCACATACCCCTAGTTTATACTTTGGAGGTTCGTATATCTATCAAGTATCTTTGGGGTCAGAACATGATAGGCCTATATGAAAATCCCACCATTCGATTCAGTGAAGAAATATCTCCTAATTTCTATCGATAGTTTTAGTAAAATGTCAACATTATTGCGATTTATGGCCTTTGAAAGTCAAGCGAGATCGTATATTATCAAATTAATATACGCATGTATTTGTCTGAAAGAAAATATTTGACTAGCCCATACCTTTTGCTGATCATAACTTCGGCCCCTTCGGACGTATCTTCTTTGTTAAATATTCTTGTTCGAATCGCTATCAAAAACACTATTCAGAGTGTTATTTTTCAGCTTGTATCTTTAAATTTGCTTCTTTTATTATATTCCATTTCTGCATGGTCTGACTTGTGATTGTGAACTAATCTCAAAACGCAGAGTTTCAAAACGTCAAAACATTTGGTTAATGATTAACATTTAACCGAATTTAGCCGTTGATTGACAACTACATAAAAATACTAACCAATCCGTTTTTTCCGTTCACCAGCGGACGGGTAATTCAAAAACCGCTAGTTTTGCGGCAGACGGTATTTCCTTTGCCTCCTAATTTCCGCTGCCTGTAGAAATACCGCCTGCCACGCAGGCTAGGCTTTGACCGCCACGAGGTTGTGACCGCTTGACGGAAAGCAGACTGTAGAGATGCCTGTGTGGACTGTATACAGATATAATTTTTCATGGTGAGTAAACTAATAAATGTTCTTTGATCAGACCAAATTGTGGAAGAGAAATATATTTGGTGTTTGCAATATAATTGTGGAATCAGAATGTTTGGACGAGCCTAAGGCTGCGTTTACACTATGACATTTGCATGATTTGCATTCGGAGTGCAAAATATAGTGTTATCGCTAGTGTTAAATATAGTGAATCGCTACGGCAAACCACTCCGTTATAGTGTAAACACAAAACTAAGAAAAGTGGTAAATTTTTAGCGAAATTAATTTGTATTCAAAGTGGCAAATGTAGTGCTCCGCAGTTAGTACATTCTGGCTCAAACTCGCTCATATTTCAGCAATTGATTTTTGGCCAAAATGGGCGAGCTTGAGCCAGATCGAATGTTTAGATTCTTAATAGTTGTTTAGATTCTAAATAGTCACCAAGCATTTTACAAAAATATTGTGTGTAACATAGTTTAATGAGCGTTGGAATATAATGCTGAGGTCATCAACAATATTTTTCAACACTCGGCAATGCGCCAATCAATTTATACTGTTAACACCTTTAAGCTCATGTGATTGCTCATTTTTGGATGGTGAGATGCTTATATTACAACAGCATTGAGTGTGAGGCAGTGGCGTGCTGGTGGGGAGGGGCCGGGGGGCCATGGCCCCCCCCCCCTAGGGAAGATTTTTTAGGGGCCGCCAAAGCATAAATGGGGCACCGAAATTGTGCAAAATCACCAAAAGCACACACAAAGCATGATAAAAGCGCTAGTCCGAATTGGAATTTTGTCAGATCCGAACAGCCAATGAGAGAAAGAGGTTGAATAATGAGATTGTCTGATACATTGTCGTTGTTTATACTTTACTGCCATTTGCAAGCCACCACATATTTCAAAGTATAAGTACTTAAGAAAAACTTTCAAAATGTCATTTTCCACCTATCTAGGCACACCAAATTTCAAAAATTTTTGCCAACCATGGTGGTGCCTTGTCGGCATACAAATTGCAAGGGGGGGAAAGGGGGCGCCAAACTCCCAGCTGGCCTCCCCTGGTGAATGCGGGCCAGCACGCCACTGGTGTCAGGGCTCTCTCTATAATTAGAATGAGATGAAGGCATTCATCATTCGACTTTTAGCTAATAACTTTTTCAGAGGGGGGAACTTAAAATTTAGTGCTAAGGTAAGGGGGGAACCAAAAATCTAAGTTCGGCTTAATGGGTGAAGTCTGGGGGAAAAATATGAAAATTTGCAAAAATCACCCATGCCCCCCTCCCATGAAAATCAATGGTCCCTAGGTTGCAGTTTGATATCAGACACATTAGACATGTTTGCATGGAAAACATATGTATGATTATAAAACATTTCATTCAAAATGAGAGCAGCTAAAAATAATATCAAATACTGCACAAATGCAATACCAATGGAATTGCCATTCAAAGCGTTTTTCAGTCTTCACATTTCACATTTTTAAATGCACTTTTCGTAGTTTGTCTTTTGCGTTTGGTGTCTATTAAAATTTAATACTTGCAGGAAAGTGAATAAAAAACTTCTCATTACTCAGTCCATGACATTGTCAAATGGCCCACGTCTTGTGGCTTGTTATCAAATGCCCCACCCCAGTGATAGGAAAACAGCCCTTAAAACTCCTGAAATTTCAGGTCAGCAAGAAATTGCCGACCTAAAAATGCTAATTCTCAATCTAGATCGGCAAAAATGTTTCAAAACAAATAGACAATATCCGCAGGCAAATGAAAATTTAATTTGCTTATACTAGTGACATGTACGCGTATTTTATATAGACAGCAACTAATAAAACGTGAAAATGCATATGTGAAAAGTACGTTCACGGAAAAAATGCCGAGACAAATTCCTGAGTAGATCGGCAAAGATTTGCCGACCTAAATCTACAAATAACGCTTTGCAGGTCGGCATTTAGATCGGCATTGCCGAATGCCGACCTAAGTTTCAAGGGCTGGGAAAAGGTGTCAAACACTCCGGGATATTCCCAGGGGGGATGTTAACAGTATAAATTGATTGGCGCATAACTCAAAGGGAAATAATTGTATCAATTTAAAATTTCTGGTGAACTCTTTTGAGACTTTTGAGACTACTTGTCTGAAAAAAAGACCTCATCAGAAACTTGTATACTTTATATACCCACTAAGAATTTAGTGTTTGCCCTATTCAACATCAAAATAACTTGTTTGAAAATAACTTGTTTGCTTGATGTTTGCAGCACCTAGGATGGAATTAGCTTAATTGCAGTTTTTTATGGGGTGTCCCCCATTAAACCACTAAACAATTAATACCTAAATTATACAGTCAAGATTCCATACATAGTAACAATGTTATACATTTAACCAAATGCCAGTGCTCTCTCTTTGACAAGTAAATTTGTCTGGCCTTTAGACATCTGGAATAAAATAATAAATTAAGGTGCAATGTAACTTAACCCATTGAACACCATTCCCACTGAACACACGTGATCATTCTCTAATTCCTATATACATATCTTATATACTCATTATAATTCAGGAGTATATACTACATTATAATTCATTATAATTCACAGATCCTACACTGTAAACCTTTTCGTTTTTACTAGGGTGAGACTACATATATCTACGACAGGACCCCAATGAAGTTGCAAAAAATCCTGCCAAAAACGTTGTACGCAGCACCATTCAATTTCAATATTGAATTTCAGCCCAATGCTGAGCCAATCACTAAAGGCACACCCTGGGTTTACATGGCTGGAGATAAGAAGTTGTTCATAAAAATGCAGCGTATTTGTCCTATACGTTTTAAGATTAGAGGTCAGTCTTTGAATAAAATTTGCCCTATTAAACTAATCGCTCATGTAAAAAATGTCTGGCATTAGACAGAGTAAAATAGCTGGCGTTTGGGCATATTTAGTAATAAAAAGGAGGGTATAGGGGCGCATTGTTAATTACCTCCACCAGGAGGTTTTGTTTTCATCTGCGTTTGTATATCTGTGTGTGTTTCTCTGTTAGCCGTCAGCACGATAACTTAAAAAATATGAAAGAGGCTCTGAGAAAGCCTTGGAGGTTTCTCAAAAGATGAGGATTCTCGGAAGGGTGCTCCTGGAGGGAAGAAAATTAACTGGCGAGAATGATGCTACTCTTCTGGAGCTGCTAAAACCAGGGTATTTCGACACCCTGGTTAGTAGCTGCAGAAATATTGCGGGGTATGAAGAGAATGATGGCTCAACTGCCAACAAGTCGTATCGAGCTCCAACAACTGCTGTGCACAGTGGATACGAAATAAAAAGGGCAGCAGAGGTCTTGGTGGGCCAAGCAATACGGAAAAAGGACAAAGAATTGCTCGAAGATGTTCAAGCTTTCCTGCAGCTGTACCGAACAACAGAGTGGCACGGCAAGATCACTGCACCTGCCCTCAACAATTTAAAGCTCAAAAGGCTAAACGTGCCTGAGGTCTTGCCTTTGACGAGTGACCTCCTGCTGGTAAGAAAGTACCTGGTGGAAAGACTGTCTACGCTCACCACTGATGTTACAAACGATACAACAAAACAAAATTGGAGGGAACTTGCGGAGGTTTGCCTTACCAGGCTTATCATGTTTAACAAGAGAAGGGGTAAGTATTATAAGGTATTTAACCTTTACTGAACAAGGGTGAGCAGGATATCCAGATTTATTCAAACTACGAACAACGTCTGAAAAATTCTGAATATCAAGTTGCATTATGTGCAATAATTGCTTTATCATTCAATGGCGTTTCTGGATTGAACGGCGAAATAAATGTAACTGTTTTTGTAGAACTGAACTACGTACCTCTATTTGGCAGATCTAAAGTATTATGTTTAGTTGATCACAAAAAAATTGGAGTGCCCAATGGATGCGTGGTTAGGTTTCTACAAAGCAACTATAAACCAGTTAATAAAGATTCGAGTGAAGTCAGTTGAAAAAATAGACTAACCAATTGACCTTTTCTTTTTCATTAGGAGGTGAAGCTGGCAACATGATGCTTGAAACGTTCACGAATCGGCCAAATATCATCCACAATAAGGAGATTTTTCAGTCACTCTCGCCTAGTGAACAACAACTTTGTAAACGGTATGTTTACTCCATATGTTACATTATATGCATGTGAAAGATTATCTTAAACACTTAGTCACTTACAACATCTGACCTGACGGCTGACATCTCTCTCTGATAAAAAGACATAGGGGAAGTGGAACTATTTTGCGTTATATATACGAGTACGTTTTGGTTCACGAAATGCTAAATAGTGCTCAATATCATATAGATAGAGCAAATATAATTTTGATATACCTCAAAAGGTTGCCACTACAGTCTGTTTCATCCGAGAGGAATCTTCAGGTGACTCACCTGAAAACAAAATTTATTAAACTTCAAATAGATATTAGATACATAGTAAATACGTTTCGGGGCACAGCCCCTTCGTCAGAAACGATATAAGTTCAAATCCATGTCCTTAAATACTTTTGGCCCAATATATGGCCCAATGATATACCTCAAAAGGTTGCCACTACACAACCTTTTGAGGTATATCAAAACTATATTTGCTCTATCTATATGATATTGAACACTATTTAGTAGGGCTAGATAATTAATCTTAAAATAACAATGTTATTTCGCTACTCAGAGTTTCACGATCTTGTCTGATCGATGTTTAGGCACAGATGAAGAACAGATGTGTAACTTCAGTAAAAAAGATGTCCCAAGTGTCGCTCGCGTGATAATTCGTCATTTCGTAATACGTCTTGCTTTCAAAAATGCTTTTCAACACCTTTTGAACAACTTTAATTGCTTTCAACAACTTTAATAATTCAACAATTATGCTCTTGATTGTTTAATCCAAAAATTTCGATCCAAAAAGGCCGCAATAAAGTGCAAAAGTTCGTGTTTTTCAGGACGCCATTTTGCTAGCAAGTGTCATGGCGTGAGCATGACGTGTACATCTAGGGAAATTTGAGGACACAAAGTCCTATGAAGTTACACATCTGGGGTCGGTTGTTCAAAAGCCAGTTAGCTCAATCCTAGGAAAATTTCAAAGCAATTTTCCTTGTTTATAAACATGACCATGGTTTTCTAGAATTGTTGTCTTGATCAATAGAAATGTTATTTTCCAAAGTTTTGAAATAAACAGAAGTGCAGATGTACCTAAACTAAAACAGCGGGTTAACTTTTAACCCAGGGTTACCGCTAATCCAGCTTTGAACAACTGGCCCCTATATATTATATGGCATATATCAATCTGTGGTTCAGGCGATTATGCCCATTTAATTAGTTTGCTTGATTTCGTGATTTTTAATTTTCCTTGATGCACGCGCATGCGTTGAAATCTTCCAGCTTGGAACCGATCTTTGTGGCGACATTTTCCGATCGTTTATTCAGTAAGTTTTTCTGGTCCGCTTTCATAATACATAGTTTTTCTTCATTACACGTATTACAACGTGTGCTACCGGGAGCATGGGGTGTTGAACGTTTCAGAAAAGACCAATTGATGGTTTGAGCTTTCTCTTTAAATAACTTTAAATTTAAGTTCCCAAATATATTTTGACATTTCAATTCGCCTTAAATTTGGGAACTTAAATTTAAAGAAAGATTTTGCCATCAATTGCTGTATTCCGTGAAACGTTCAACACTCTATGCTCCCGGTGGCATACGTTGTAATCTGTGTAATGAAGAAAAACTGGGTATTATGAAAGCGGATCAGAAAAACTTACTGAATAAGCGATCGGAAATATTAGGAAAATGTCGCCACAAAGATCGGTTCCAAACTGGAAGATTTCAACGCACGCGCGTGGGTCAAAGAAAATTAAAAGTCCCATGCGAGGCTCTCCCCCGTTTCAAACTACAAGCATACTAAATATATTACAGTGCTTAAAATATTTACATTGATAATAACCGTGAATCAACATATGCCAATTGCTTGAACACCAACTAATTCTCAAACCGTGCACAAACTTAAATACTCCAAAAGAGTTATTGGATTTAGTATCAATGAGAACCAATACTACTTTCAATTAAGAATGCAGAAAAACATTGAAAATAATAACAATAAAGTAATACGCGTATGTTTTCTTCAAAACTTATCCCTACGGCATGAACAATTTCGATGCAATGACCAAGTACAGGTTTCATTTACATAGAAACTAGTAATAAATAAATGTAAGTACGTTTTTGACAAAAACGATTTAAACATAATTAAGCTTCGAAGGTCTGCAGGCGATGCTGTTTTACACACACAGTTCCAGAGAGAGGGACGATACTCATTGACATTGTGAAAAGAGTTGGCAAACGCTCTGCCGAACGTCGTGGGTTTCCCCCGGGTATTCAGGTTTCCTCCCACATGAATGTTGACAGTATGATACGTACTTATAATAAGTTGGGTGTTTATGCCTTGTAGTGGACGTGTAATGTCCTATTGCATTTGGCCTAGTATTTCATGTTCTGAGTTCGAAATGTTTTCATTAAGGCTTGACCTGGTGGAAATAATTGGAAAAAGGCGACGGAAAGTACCAGTTATTCTCACAGAAGATGTCAAGGCTGCCATCAATGCTTTGAACACGAGAAGAAAAGAAGGTGGAGTTTGCGAGAGCAGTCAGTATGTGTTTGCGGTGAATGACGGCAGGTCGATGAATCCTTTAAGAGGACATGATGTGATAAAGAAAACTTGTAAACAAGTGAAACTGAAGGAACCTGAACTCATCAAGTCAACGAATTTAAGAAAGTACATCGCCACCGTGAGTCAGATTGTGGACATGAACGAGTCGGAGATGGGGTGGTTGGCTAACCATCTCGGCCATGATATTCATGTTCACAAAGAATTTTACTGATTGCCACAAACGACAATTGAGATGGCAGTTGTTGGCAATCTTCTGATGGCCGTTGATGAAGGCCGGGCGCATAAGTTCAAAGGCAAAAACCCAAGAAACATCCAGTTAGCAGATAAAAAAATCACAATCCAGTTCGTATACGAAAAAGATCTCGTTTCCAAATATGGGGTCTCTAAAATGAATATGAAAGGTATATAAGGATGCATCGGCAAATGAAACCAGAAACTGACGTTTGCATGGAGTTAGTTGAGGTTCGCATGACACATCACTGGCTTTAAAATAATAGCAAGCTACTTTTATCTGACTTAGATAATATTAGAGCCAGCATTACTACAGTGAATAGACTGAGACTGTAAATTTTTAACCAATTGAATTTTTTTTGCTAGACTTTGGCCGAGTTGACGATGACTCACCTGATGATAGCATGGAAACCAGAGATGAACGCGGTATGTATTGTAATTAGTTAATTGAATTTTGTGTCGAGATAGGAAAAGTACGGATGGAGAAATTCAAAACCTGTTTATTTTAAAAATATTGCTTTGTTAGAATAATTTTTATTATTTTTAAAAAAGGTGGATCATCTTCTCAAATGACACAGATTCCAGGCACGTCAAGGGAAAAATCAAGTAAGTTTGCTTTATGGAAAAATAACTACATGACACTCCGTTTCAATCAAAACTTTGCCATTGTATGTGTGGTGTTTTGATTCAATAAAAGGTTGAATTTAACAACAGACATCAGTTTTTAGAGTGAAGAAACCTTGAGGGAATTATTTTATTGGGATTATCACATCTCATCGCACATTTTCAATACTAACCAAAGATTTTTCTCTTCAGAAACGTCGCATTATCCACCAAGTGAATCAGAAGAAATAGATGACACAGATTCTACTTCAGGTACGCAAAAATTTGTCCCTAAAATGAGTCGCAAATTTAGCAGACTTTACGAAAGTTAAAAATAATATACTTGGCACGCCGCCCCTTTTCGAAAGATGAGTTGTCTTGCTTACTTGAAGAAATAAACTTCTTATAACGAAATGTCTTATAACGAAAGATAAAACGAAGTTTTATAAGAGAATGATAAAACAATTATTGAACTCGGTTCTCGCAAAATATCGTGATTTGTCGGTAGCTCGCAGATCAATTATTTGCCTCTGCCTTCGGCATCGGCAAATAATTGATCTGCTCGCCACCGATATTTTGCTCAACCTCGTCCAATAATTGATAATTATTTGCACTCAAGGTGAACGAGAACCTTTGATATGATTTGGTTTTTCGGATGATATTTTTTATAAATCACTAGGGAGTTTGAGTACCTGCGACGAAATAAACTGCTTAGAACAACCCGAAAAAAATTTGTTGCCTGTTAGTTTTCATATCTATTGAATACATTTTGAGACGATAGAAACTTTACGTATTTTAATTTTCAAGGGTTTTTAAATAGTCTGTTTTGAAAGACGCCTGACGACGGTTCAAAACGTGCTGTTGCATGTACGAAGTTAATGAAATATGAATCTTTTCGTTTTAAACTGAACCAGGATGACGTCAAAAACTCCCTTTGGACTTGAAAATAATTCATTTCTTTTGGAATAAATTATAAATTCTGTTTCAAAAATAGACGTCTTTGCTGCTCAAACTCCTTACGGACATTCTTGCGTCCCTATTGATATGCATATTATTTATCCATTCCGAGTAATCCTAGAATTAAATTTTGTTTGACTGAAGACTGAAGTTCAAAATTATCGTCATTTTGAGGTTGTGTGAAATGCACTTAGTCATCATCTCTGTCGAGACCTTTAACAGATATTAAAATATCTCCTTAAGGGAAAGTACATTTATTACACCGAGGGAGGGGGATGAAGATGTCTTGAAAAAAGCTCATATTTTTACAGGGCCCCTGTTGAGGTTATTGGTAAAATTCGATGCCCCCCCCTCCAAGTTTTTAAAATTTTCAATGCCCCCCCCTCTAGAATTTGGAATCGAAGGAGTACAATCCAGAATTCTCTCTTTACAGTTTACAGTTCCTCAAGATGTCTGATATACTCAAGCATGTGCTTCTCCTCAACAAAACTACCGACCTGCTGCTTCTTTCACCTCACCAGTGCCAGATGAAATGGCACCGTCTTTAAAAAAACATTTTAAATTGGCTCTAGGGGCCAAATTATCAACAAGTCGTCGTTGTCCATCATTCAGCGTAGTCGGAGTCTTGAACACGTTCATGTAGTGGCCAGGATTTCCTGGATCAGGGTAATGTGCTGGAACCTTACAGAATGTCTCCCCCACCCCACGTATCTACCTGCATCTGTTGCAAATGTCTTTGCATGTCTGTGAAAAATGCATGCAAAAGTGCCAGTATGCTTCAATTTCTTTAATTTTCATCCCGTTTGTACTAAATATCCCATAAACATAGAACATATCATTCTTACAAATCGTATGCTTTTCTGTTTTTGGAACTTTTACTTTTTGGCGGGTAAATTACTTCACAAACCTAGCGCCAAAAAATTTAAAATAAGCTATAGCTGATTTCATGTATCCATTTAGAAGAGCAGACTAAGGATATCTTAGAACTGAAATCGGTTTCGAATACAACCATCAGGGACGTAGCAAAGCATCTGACGTTTGGGGGGATGTCGCAGGATTCTACTACGTCATCAGTCTACGTCACTACGGAATTACATGAGAGAGCGCGCGCGAGCTATCTAGGCAATTTGTGCTTGCATCTTTCTGGGCATAAACAACGTGAAGAAATTTATGCGAGTAAATCGTAAAGAATAGTTCATTATCATCGGTTTGTTGAACAAAATTTTTGCACAAGGCAAACAGGGAGTATATTGTTTTGTTATTTTGCTATTTTGTGGTTTTGTTTCTTATTCTCGTTTAGGTAAACGATCAAATGGACAATAAATATTTATAAAATGGTGACAATATGGCGGACAGCCACAAACAAAATTCACGCTTGTGCTGCAGAGTTGAGCGGCAAATATAAGCAACCCAGTACACCCACAATGGGGAAAAGCTACCTATGGTCTATACAGACCGCTCCTAAGATGTGCAAGTGAAACTAAAGCCTTATCAAGGCATACGAGGCCAAACAAAGGCCATACAGAGCCAATTAAACGGGCAATGAAACAAGAAGCCAATGGCTGTGGAAAAGCCTATAAAACCAAGAAACAGGACGCCAACTACCCTGTCCAAAGCCTAAAGGCCATGTTACACGGTGCAATTTTTCTTGCAACTTGCAATGCAATTCTACTCTTGAGAGATGTCAATTAGTGAAATCAGTGAAGAATTTTGGATATGTTGAGAAAACATCAGCGGAGTGTAATAAAGACTCGTATTTGGCAATTTTACATCTCTCAAGAGTAGAATTACATTGCAAGTTGCAAGAAAAATTGCACCGTGTAACATGGCCTTAACGAGTAAAGGCAAAAGGTACACATGGCCAACGACCACATTGTTGCTTCAGCAACTTCGGAAAGTACCAAGAGACGTCATTGCTGTGCTGGGCGCCACAAGGTCATGGCATGTATGTCCACAGTTATAGCAGAAAATATCATGCTTATTGGACCGTATAGCTAGTGCTTTTTTACACCACTAGGAAGCTAGTCCATTATTTTCATGCACACAACTGTAACGCAGAAACTAATTGGATTTTTCCAGTATCAACGACATAAAAATGTCATTTGTGGAGTGTGCCGTGTGGATACAGTCCATGGCTTGTATATACACATTTATAATATAGCATTTGTAAATTCCGAACGCTGATTGGCTAAGAGCCGTGTTGATATAACTCCATGTCAACACGGGAAATTTTCCGCTGCTTGTAACACGAAAATTTTTCTTATTCTTCGGGCTTTTGACATTGCTATATTATAAAACAAATATAAAACATTTTTTTCCGTATTGATATATAGTTATATCAACACTCGTGGAAGTTGGGGAAACTCGAAATTGTGTGAAAACACTCCGCCCTTCGCATAGAGATTATAAATAACACTAGAGGAGGCATTGTAATCTTAATTCAGTAAAAAAAAGGGAACGCGACTATTGGGGGGCAAATTCAAGTCCCGGATGTGTATTCGTGTTCCCATTGGTGACGAGTTCCAAATCAGCCAATGAGAGCACGATTTTATATCCGGGACTTGAATTTGCCCCCCATTAGCTGCGTTCCCAATTTTTAAACTCGATGCCTCCTCTAGTGTTATTTATAATCTCTATGGCCCTTCGGGCGTCGTGTTTCCACACAATTTCTCGTTTTCCCAACTTCCACTCGTGTTGATATAACTGTATATCAACACGGAAAATGTTTTATATTTGTTAAATGTAAAATTTTTTCCGCTGACCGGCAGGTATCGAAAGTAGCCGATACTAGCAATTTAAGTACTCACTTCCGGTATCGAAAATTGAAATTTTGTGTGTATTTTGGTATCGAAATAGGTATCGGTATCGGCCGATACCGATCTTAAAAGTATCGGTATCGGTATCGAATTAAAATTCCTGGTATCGCCCATCACTAAATTAAGGTGCGTAGGCTGCGCGATCGAACGATTTGTCGTTTTCGTTGGCACTAAAGCCTGCAAAAGCCCACGATCGCGAGCGCCTGATTTGCAGGATAGATTTCTCAATTACGCTTCGGCTTATTCACCTGGCAGTCGAGATTTTAAATTTGCATATTAGCAGACAGTCTTCAAGTTTAATTACATTTTCGTAAGTACGAAGGTAAGTTGTTTTAAGTTTCGTATATATTGTATACACTGCCTGACTGCCTCACATAATTACGTTGAAATACACCACAATTTCTCGTTTTCCCAATTCCACTCGTGTTGATGTAACTGTATATCAACACGGAAAAGAGATTGTCTATTTGGCGTGGGTGGGTCGTGCGTCGTGGGTCGTGCGTCGTGGGTCGTGCGTCGTGCGTCGTGGGTCGTGCGTTAGTAAATCGCAAAAAAATTTAAAACCGAACTATACCATGAACTGCCAAAATTTTGCACCAATCTTTTTAGCTATATGCCACATCTCTATTAACTATGACCACATTGGCAAAAATGCTGGGTGAACTTGTGGGTGGTTGAATTTAATTACAGTAATTTAACTTGTAAAAGACATCGGTGACCTCCAAATTTAGGGTGTTGCGGTATATCGATAAACCGATAATTATCTTTTTTTATCAAAATACCGATTACTCGATATTGGAATTTTCAATCAATATCGGAATATCGATATTTTTCGGTATTATCGATATCACGTTTACGTTTGTATATTTAAACGCCATATCAAGCTTTTTCAAATTTCAAGCGCTGATTGAAGTTACTCAGAAGGACAAAGACGATCAATGTGTTAACTCCGCGGGAAAATCCGTCAATTAAGGTTAGAACGCGATCTAAAACGTGTTTGTTTATACGTTACGTTGGCGTACGTTGCAAGGTACGGTAATATGTCATTTCCCTTAGTTATAGGTAATATGTCATTTCGCTCGTGAACTTTTAGAACGTAAACAACGGTGGATTACAAATGTTTTAGAAAAACAAGAACTAACCTCATTGGACATTGTTAGTTTTCTGCTGATATATGACGATCTTTGTTTCGAACTCGCAGTTGAATAAAATGTTTTGAAACAATTTCCCGGACAAAAATATCACATGTTTCATCCGATGCGGTAATCAATGCTAATATTAGGTAATATGCATTTTCAATTCGTAACGGCGGACACATCACAGGCTACTGATCACTGGTCTCACACTTTATTGAAAATATCACGCACCCAATGAGTCAAAGCTGTTATATCGTGGCTGTTTGGCAGCATTTGAAAACAGAAAATTTTGCATAAAATTAAGCAAATTTTGCATAAAATTAAGCAAAATACAATCGCGAAAAAATATCGGTATTATCGGTATTTTTTTCCGGTATCGGTTTTCGTTTTGTTTTTCAAATACCGCAACAGCCTACCCCCAATTTTTATTTCATAAAATGATTTCTTTTAGTACACTCAATTGTTTTGACAATTTATTAAAATACCGATCTAAATGGTGAATTTTCCATTTTTTTGAAAACTGTGTCACTCCATTTTTTTGAAAACCGTTACGGCCTACTTTAGGGGCCGATTACATGGAGATCTTTCAACCCCGGGGTTGAACTCAGCCCTGTTAACCGGGTTGAAATCTTTTGCGATTACATGGACGATTTCAACCCCGCGGTTGAAACGCTATACTATACGTTCTCGGCATCGATTCCCGGAAGTAAAAAAGCCTTTATTTTGTTTTCTTGTAATAAATAATCTCAACCACGTATGCTCGAATAACTCATGATAATTTCAACCCAGGGCTGAGTTCAACCCCGGGGTGAACTCAGCCCTGAGTTGAAAATTTTGTCATGTAATCGCGCGTTTGATTTTGATAGAGTTTTGTATTACAAACAGGGCTGAAATTCCAACCCAGTAAACCCCGGGGTTGAAAATGCTCCATGTAATCGGCCCCTTACGCAAACGTGAATTCCAATTGCAACTTTCATGCTTACTTTTGTCTGTTATCTGGGCGGTATGCTAGCTCGTCAAAATTCTAAGTATTTAAACGGATAACTGCATTGAAAAGTCCTTCAAAACAGTACATTTCAGTTTAAGGATTCTTCAGTCAGGGTGGGGCAAAATTGCTAAAGGCCCATTCTCTCCTTGTCCTCCCCCATGCAGGATAGTATACGATCGCCGAAGGTGTGAGCCGAGTACCGTAGGCTCGAGTTAGCTAGGGATGGTTTTAAAATTTGGGTCTCTGAAATAGCATTTCGTGCATTCTGAGGACACATTTTTTAAAAAAGTTTTAATCAGGTGAAATTTGTAATAAATTGCATGCTAAACATTCAAACACAACATAAGTTCAGTTCAAACACAACATAAGTTCAGTTACTAGTATGCTGCACCAACAAATTTATATTAGTTTATTATACTTTTTTTCAATGTTAAACTCATTTACTCATACAAGTCCTAGGGACCTGGCTTTGGGGCAATAGCCATTGCCATTTTTTTTCACCAGTCCACAGTATTAAAAAATGCCTTGCTTCAAAAATAGCACATTACACTCATGGCATAAAATTAGATTACAACACGACTGGATAACAGTCTTACCAGAGGAAATCATGAAAGTGGCAATTGCATGCAGTCGCGTTTGCGTAAAAGTAGGCCGTACTGAAATTGTCATATCTCAACGGGCATTTTAGGTATATTTAAACCGATAACTGCATTGAAAAGCCCTAGAAAAACAGCACATTATAGTAGCATAAAATTTGATTACTACATGCACAGATAACCGAGAAACTTAAGCATGAATGTTGCCATTGTAATTCGCGTTTGTGTAAAAGTAGGCCGTACTGAAATTGTCATATCTCAACGGGAATTAACGTTACTTTTAGGATGATAACTGCATTAAAAAGCCCTTGAAAAACAGCACATTATAGTGGCATAAAA